>JACXGI010017186.1:0-15182 GCA_016801175.1 Esox masquinongy
GAGTGGAAGAGGACTCCAGTGGCAACCTGTGAAGCTCTGGTGAACTCCATGCCCAAGAGGGTTAAGGCAGTGCTGGAAAATAATGGTGGCCACACAAAATATTGACACTTTGGGCCCAATTTGGACATTTTCACTTAGGGGTGTACTCACTTTTGTTGCCAGCAGTTTATACATTAATGGCTGTGTGTTGTGTTATTTTGAGGGGACAGCAAAATTACACTGTTATACATGCTGTACACTCACTACTTTACATTGTAGCAAAGTGTCATTTCTTCAGTGTTGTCACATGAAAAGATATAATCAAATATTTACAAAAATGTGAGGGGTGTACTCACTTTTGTGAGAGACTGTATATATTATTAGCCATTGGTATATTATGTCACATGTATGCAAGCATATAAGTTAACATGAATTTTCAGATATAAGAGACATAAGTAATAATCATTGTATCCATGTATGTGGCACACATAATTATATAAGTAGTATACAAATATGGGTTTAAAATACATAAATATATGTCACATATAAAAATGGCCAGTTCTTGTGTATTTTGACATATATGTACACGTGTACATAAGTGTTGATAAAGCCAAATATATGTTTACAACATATTTGGTCATATATGACATGCGTTACATGTATATTGCCAAATATTACTTTTCCATATGGGCTAGCCCTGGGTATGGTGCAGCATCTCTGCCCAGTGCTGTTAAATGCCCGTGGGTGGAGAATTATACTTTAATAAGCTAATTTCCTGAGCATGACTCACCATTACCGGACAACTTCAACCCCTGCCTTCATTCATTTCTTTCCACCTCTTTCGACTTCTTTGCCCTTTTGACCTTGCCCTTTCCCAGTCCCCTCCCACTCACAAGCCTGGAAATGTGCTTGACCTTATTGTCACTGGATGCTGTTTGTCAACTATTCACACTGTGACCCCTGTCCAGGTCTCAGTTCACTATTAACACTCATATTCTCTTACTGTTTCTATCCTTCCCACTCAGCTCCAGTCATGCACTGTCAAAATTTTCGTTCTCTCTTCATTGCTACTACCTTCTCAGCTAACTTATCATCTCCCATCTGCTAAATCCTTTTTTCTTTTTGGCTTCTGATTCTGCCACCATCTCTCCTCCCATCCACATCTTTAATCTCTAACAGTATGCGTACTTTCTAGTCCCCTTAGCCCTTACCTCCTGGTCCCCTTAGCCCTTACCTCCTGGTCCCCTTAGCCCTTACCTCCTGGTCCCCTTAGCCCTTACCTCCTGGTCCCCTTAGCCCTTACCTCCTGGTCCCCTTAGCCCTTACCTTCTTGTTTTCCTCTATTTCCATTGTAAAACACATTTTATATCACTTCACACAAGCTTCTTCCTCTAACCCCAAAGAAGTGCTTAGTCACCTTTGTATTTGCATTTATAATTTTTATAGGGACAGTGCACATTAATCACTGTTTCAGTAAAAGTGCCTGTTTTAGCCAGCCGGCTAATTTTCAACCTCAGTCCCTGGGCTGGTTATTAAATACAATTACAATAACAATACAGACAAGCTATGCGCACATTCAGACCAACATAGGACAAGCGACACGTAGCATGCAGACAGAGCAATAGCACAACAAGCAACAAAATATATAAAAAGAACAGTGTTTACACGCCTCTCAAGCTACTGACAACATGGAAAGAGGCAATACACCGCTAAGGATCATGTACTTTCTCTCTGTCCTTAATCCTCCACCTCTTCGACATCCATCTTCTCGCTGTGGACATCAATAGAAAGTAGATGACATCTGCAGCGCCTTCATTCTGCCTTTTGAGTCTGCTAGTTCCTTGCACACATCTTGTCTACACATTGACTTCTTTTTCTCTGATGTCTCCAGATGAAATCCTGTAACTAGTGATGTTTGATTCCCAGACAACCTGCCTACTCAACCCTATCCTTCCACGCGTCTTGAGACCATCTCTGGACACCTTCACATATTGCTCACGGTCCTCATAAGCTCATTCATGAGCATTGGCTGCAGCCCCTCTGACTTCAAAATTACCAAAGCTCCTTGTGAAACCAACAGAAACTACAGAACGTTATCCCTTTGTCTTTCCCGCTCCAGAACAGTTGTGCTTACTGTCTCTTGTCAACTCTCACATATCTCTCTCAGAACCAGCTCCTCAACACTAACTGGTCAGGATTCAAGAAGGGTCCCTCAACCAAAACCATTCTCCTCTGTGTTACAGAGCCTCTTCATGCTGCCCATACTCTGCTCTGTTCTCACCCTCCCAAGATATATCTGTAGCTTTCAACACAGTGAACCATCAGCTCTTCTTCAGACCTACCCACTCAGGGCTGGTTGTCTCAGGGCTGTCTGTCTATCTCAGGGTTGTCTGTCTCAGGGCTGTCTTAGGGTTGTCTGTCTCAGGGTTGCTTGTCCTAGGGCTGGCTCTCTCAGGATTGTCTGCCTTAGGGTTGTCTGTCTCAAGGTTGCCTGTCCTAGGGCTGGCTCTCAGGTTTGTCTGTCTCAGGTTTGTCTTTCTCAGGCGGGTCCTAATACAGGCAGTTGTCGTCTCCTATCTGGATTATGACGAAGTCCCTGCTGGCTGGGTTCCCTGTTTGTGCCATCAAACCCCTGCATCCAGAACACTGCAGCCTGCCTTGGTGTTCAAACTCTCTAAAAGTTCATATGTCACCCTTCTCCACAAACTCCAATGGCTTCCAGTTGAATTAACTACAAGACAATGGGGCTTGGCTATGGAGTAGCAAGGGGAACTGTCCCTCCCTACATCACTAACAAGCTCATTGTTCTGTCACCTCTGGGCTTTTGCTGTCCAACAACTCCCGCTCAGCCCAGGCAAAACTCAGCTGTGTGCTGACTCCTGGCACACCAGTGGTGGAACCAGCTTCGACCTGAAGCTAGGATAGTGTATGGAGTATTTAAAATAACTAAGAATGGAACCTTGGAGACCTGGGGGTGCAGGGTTCTGTGGTTGTATTTTCACCATTCAAGACTACTGCTTAGTTTTCGTCAGTAGAAAAAAGTACAAGTATGTTTCTTTAATGTAGAGTTAGATACTATATCCAACATCAAAGACATAGCTAATGCCATTGGCCTTCCATGTGTTTGATGAGAAGTCAAAATGTGTGAGAATTCTGGGCCGAGCATGCCTAATCTAGGTTTGGTGGGTGCAGCACCTAGAGGTGGGTAGCGCGCCCTGAAAGACCCCGGTTCACAACTGCAGTGCTCACTCACATGTTAAAGCTGGCTAGATAAGTTCATGTATTGCTCATTTTGCAGTAAGATTTTAGGAAGACTGAGGGAACGGGAGATTGAACTTCACTAGGAGCTGATGACATCTTTGCCTTTCGTAAGTTTGTTGGCTTGTGTGGAAAGTGTTTAGAAAGATACTTTTTTTTTGAAAGACAACTTTCAAAGTTTGTAGCTACTGTAGCTAAGATAGTTAGCTATGAAACAGGACCCTGGGAACATGGGCACTTTTATTATTGTATTCTTATAAATGTGTAGATGGCACTGTATAAACACATTTAATTGTGTTCAGAGTTCAGTGATCACAATGTAAAAACAACATGGTTTCCATTGCTGGTCTAATTGAAGGATTAACAGATTAACCCAATATGCCCTTCTCACACATTCACAGAATAACATGCTCACTGTTATTTCCCCGTCTTCCTTTTTTTACCCTGTATCCAGCCTCCCTCTACCCCTCTTACTCACTTGCTCAATCTACCACCCTCTCTTTTTCTCCTCTCTTTCAGTCCCATTCTTTCTAACTCCAGGGACTCAATTATACAGGTTTCCATGGGGATGGGAATACCTTTTCTTGGCCAGCCCATAATTTCTACACTTGTTGTCTAGGTGTGACATGTTCTTTAACACGGTTATCAGTTTAATGCTGATTTATGTGTGTTCGTCATTTTATGGTGCTGATCCTTTAACAACTGGGTTCAAATATACTGGGTAACCCACACCCAACTGGTAGACCAGATGAAAACATACTGGGTAACTCATACCTAACTGGTAGACCAGATGAAAACATACTGGGTAACTCATACCTAACTGGTAGACCGGATGAAAACATACTGGGTAACTCATACCTAACTGGTAGACCAGATGAAAACATACTGGGTAACTCATACCTTACTGCTAGACCGGATATAAACATACTGGGTGAAACATACCTAACTGGTAGACAGATAAAAACATACTGGGTAACCCATAACTAACTGGTAGACCAGATGAAAACATACTGGGTAACTCATACCTAACTGGTAGACCAGATGAAAACATACTGGGTAACTCATACCTAACTGGTAGACCAGATGAAAACATATTGGGTGAAACATACCTAACTGGTAGACAGATAAAAACATACTGGGTAACCTGTAACTAACTGGTAGACCAGATAAAAACATACTGGGTGAAACATACCTAACTGGTAGACCAGATGAAAACATACCGGGTAACCCGTAACTAACTGGTAGACAAGATAAAAACATACTGGGTAACTCATACCTAACTGGTAGACCAGATGAAAACATACTGGGTGAAACATACCTAACTGGTAGACCAGATGAAAACATACTGGGTAACCCGTAACTAACTGGTAGACCAGATAAAAACATACTGGGTAACCCATACCTAACTGGTAGACCAGATGAAAACATACTGTGTGAAACATGCATAACTAGTAGACCAGATGAAAACATACTGGGTAACCTGCAACTAACTGGTAGACCGGATAAAAATATACTGGGTAACTCATACCTAACTGGTAGACCGGATAAAAATATACTGGGTAACTCATACCTAACTGGTAGACCGGATGAAAACATACTGGGTAACCCATACCAAACTGGTAGACCGGATGAAAACATACTGGGTAACCCATACCTAACGGGTAGACCAGATGAAAACATACTGGGTAACCCATACCTAACTGGTAGACCAGATGAAAACACGCTTTTAGAATGCCGATTTTGGTTGTATTAATTTAGTCATGCTGAGGCTCAGTCCTCTTTTTCAGGAGAGAATAAAATGCAAAAAAACAACAAATTACCTACAGTACAGGGGTTTTCAAACTGTTTTCAAACTGTTTAATATCAAGGATTCCCATTGAGCACCCCCTACTATAACCATTTCTGTCATAAATAGACTGTGATAATACCCAAAGACTCAAAATAGGGATGTGTAATGTTGGATCCCTTACTTTGCAGACAATCACAGTCAATGAAATTATCACTGATCATTAACTGAATCAAACATTTTCAGTCATTCTGGAAGCCTGTGTTTCACACACAACGTGACTGATGGCAAATGGAAGTGTCTGGCAGAATCTTGTTTTTTTTTTACCCATAAACTCCTGGCACAGACAGAAGAGGACTGATCAATCAATCAAAATAATTCATAAAGCCCTTTTTACATCAACAGTTGTCACAGAGTGCTTTTACAAAACACCTAGCCAGAAACCCCAAGGAGCAAGCAACAACAGAGTTGAAGAACAGTGGCTAGGAAAAACTCCCTAAAAGGGGCCAGAATTTAGGAAGAAACCTAGAGAGGAACCAGGCTTGGAGAAGTGACCAGTCCTCTCCTGGCAGTGCTGGCTGAACATTTTAATTAAGAGTAGACTTTTTAATAATTAATAAATGCATGTGGTCTGTGTCTAGAGTCTATGAAACCTTACAACTGATCAACAACAGGAGTGACTGATCGCACCTCAGAGCTGAGCACTTTGCTAAACATTTTTTATAGTGTTTGCCTAGCCGCAGCGCTTCAATGTCTTGTTGCTAGGCTAGGTGTCTGTATAAGCACTTTGTGACTTTGTAACTGCAGATGGAAAAAGGGCTTTATGAAATATATTTAAATCATGAACACCATTGATGAAACGTAAGGCTGAATGATTGAAGAGTGAGGCTCACATCAAAACAGAAACTCCCACATTCATCCACTTAATATCACCCTAGTCAGGTACTGGGACAAGAGGAGCTTGAACACACCTCTTCATACTTTCAAAGTTAGAGAGGATTTCTTTCTAGAAAGGAAAGCAATGTAAACTAATATTAATTCTCCCACCTTCTGTCTAAATATCCATGCTTATACTTACTGGGGTACCTATTCAACTTGGGTACTTGTTCAAGTGTCAGTATGCACATCTTTAAGATAATTAATGCAAGACTGTGGAGAACAACGTTGACATTAAAATTTGTTAAAACAATGTTGAAGGTCAGAAATATCCTGCTGCATTGTGGTGGCACAGGAATGAATAACAGATTACAATTTTGTGACAGACATTGAGGACATAGTGTACTGCTTGGGCTTTTGCTTTGGACAGTCTTTTGTAGTTTAAATTTCTGTCACTCTCTCTCTCCCTTTCTCTATCTTCAGCCATTTCTCTAACCCCCCCTACCCTGCTCTCTCTCCTCTACCCCTCCTATTGGGCGTTTCTAGAACACTGAAGGAGCCAATCTGTTCATAGCTCTTGGCCCCTCTTCGCTCTGCCTTTCAGGGGCTTTCTGTCTTACACTTTTTCTCGTTTTTTGTCTTACCCCTTGTTGAACCTTTGGAGTGCAGAGCAGACAGAAAGGGTGTTGGTGAGAGAAAGAAAGGGAAAGTGTCAGGAGAAACCATGCAGTATCTGAGGCAGCCCAGTGAGCCTAGTGACCAAGCCTGACCACCTGATCACCTCGGACGAACAGGGAACAGCAGTCGGGTCAAGACCTGGACACATACCTCCAACTCAAGAAAAAGAGGAAAAGGGAGAGGAAGAACAGCAGATGTGTGAGAGACAGTGGAGGGTAAAGGAGATGCTCAGACGGACCGGACAGTGAACAGAAAGGAGACCATAGAGAAAGAAAGAGGAAAGAGCACTGTTGACACGCCTGGGGTTGCATTGAAATCTGGATTGTTTGTAAAGTGGTGTTGGACTTTTGGTGTTGTGATTCTGTTCATCTGAGAGACAACAGGAGTGTGTGCGAGTCCTGTGTTACGTCCCGCATCCAATACTGTCTGTGTGTGGAAACACTGTGCTACGCCACTACTTCAGGTGTTCTGAAGAGACCAAAATAGTAACAAAAGAACAGGACAGAATTAGGACAGAGAAATAGAAAGGAAAGACAGAGAGAGAGGTGTTAACAAAGAAAACAACACTTTAGAAGATCCCAGAAGGACACATAGCGTAACAGAGAAAAAGACAAGTGAAAACAAACAGAAGCAGACTTAAAGACAGGATGGCGAACTCAGGTTTCCAGTTGCTGGGCTACTTCCTGGCATTGGGTGGTTGGATTGGCATCATTTCCACCACGGCTCTGCCCCAGTGGAAGCAGTCTTCGTACGCCGGTGATGCCATCATCACGGCTGTGGGGCTCTACGAGGGGCTGTGGATGAGCTGTGCCTCCCAGAGTACCGGACAGGTACAATGCAAGGTGTTTGACTCTATGTTGTCACTAGACGGTGAGTAGCATTACATTGGTCGTATACGTTTGATCTGTTGCTATCTCTACTTTTATCACTCTGTTCAAATGCGTCTTCCAGTCTTTGTCTCCAAATGTCTTCCTCAGCATTCCGTGGCATCTGAAAACAAACCCTCTCTTTTTTATGTTTTCTTTTTTTAAATTCTGTTTGCATTCTCTTTCTCTAACTGCCACAGTTTGAGTGCAGTCTTATGCTCCTTTGTATTAGCAGTAATGTGTCTGATTGGAGCTGGTAATAAGATGACTTCTATCGTAGCTGTTGCTTTGATTATAAACGTTCAGTTTACCCAGTACCCAACATGGGGCATTTACTAGGTTGATTTATAGTGTTTTCATAGCAACAGCTTTGTCATATTATCCATTTGACAAATTGCATGATTCAGCAAATGAATGCAGAAACAAATTACAAGACAACTATTCAAACTGTCTGGGACATATTAAAGTAAGGCATAAATCTATCATATTAAAACTGCTGCTGTTAGCCTGTTTAATTAAAAAGTGGGATGGAGTGGGAGAGGGAAAAAATTAGAGAGGAGATGGAAGTAACAAAGAGAGAGGGATGGAGTGAGGAGGAAAGGAAGGAAAATAAATTGAGATGGAAAAAACAGAAGAAAGAGAGAAAGTGTTAGAGAGAAAGGAATGTGGGGTTCAGGCATAAATTAGCCCAGAACATGAGGCTCCCGTCATCTCGGATCTGTTTACTGTAGACCTACTGACTTATAATTAATGACAGGCAGATTACATTCATCAGTCTATTGTCTTCACTGATTACCCACATTAGAATTGCCAAGGAAAAGTTACCGGCGGAGGACTTGGTCAAACACTTTTTCTGTAATTCTAACAAACAATGCTCTTTCTAACAAACAACCTTTTGCAGTTTTCTGTATTTCTTTGTGGCTGGTTAAGAAACGTATACCCATGTTAGTCTCTGTGACGCATCCTGCCCCGAAACAACAAACCGGGTATTTTGCTAATGTTTGGCTGCTGCGCAATTCATTATATCAAAACATTATCTGTGGCTTTCTCTGCAAGAGGTTAGCCGGAGCTTGCGTCTCTTTTGGCTCATCGGCATAATAAAAACAGTATTGTCCGTGTGATGAATAGTGGTTGTTTGGAGAAGAAAAGCCCAGTGTTGAGCCAAACACCAGAGATATTCTCAGAATGTTCTCTGTCCTCCCTACACACATGCATTGTTCCACTCAGGCCCTACGAGTGTGTGTGTGTGTGTGTGTGTGCGTGTGTGTGTGTGTGCCTGTATTCGGACAATCAGCGGGTGTGAACAAACAGCATGAAATACTCACTACTGACTGAAAAAATGTATCCACATAATACTATCATGTTTTCTGATGCTTGTTGCCGTCTTGCCAAGCAAGGCATGTTGTTGAAAGTGAGGAAAACAGGTGATTATCTTACTGTACTGGACCATTTGGCACACTCACTGTACTCTACTTTCGAGGAAATGCTAGATCTTTCTCTCTGGTATGCTATGGTCAGGCTGAGTACCGGTCTTTGATGAGAGCTGTGTATGTATGTGTGTGTGTATGTGTGTTGAAGCGTGTGTAGTGGAGGTTTAAGCTGTATTCACAATGAACCAAAAAGAACCAAACGTAATGTAATGGGAAGTGAACCACCTAAATTTGTCCGATAAAGTGAACAGTTTCTTTCAAGACATTTTGGACATTTTATTACACCCCTGGTCTGTGCGTGTGTTTGGGTTAGGTAGATCCTGTAGTTGCTGTCATTAATGTAGTGAGATAAATGAACCCTTCTACTCCAGTAAACAGATTGAAGAACATGTGATGAGGAGTAATTGTTCACCAGACTGTTCTGTTGGGGAGTTTGACTGTGCCAAATAACTGCAATAGAAGCTGATGGACTTTAATAAACAAATCTGATTAATTGTTCGTATAAAGTCAATTCATTTTCAAACCCTGTGACTGTAAACCAATTGAAGCAGTAATAAGCAGGTCTGGGAGGTCTGGACACTACAACAACAAAGATAAGGACACTACTGAAGCTGATACTGGTCTAGAGGAATCTTGTCATTTTGACACTGACTTATCAGAATCAGAATCAGAAATCAGAATCAGAATCCTGCTTAACTTCTGTTTGTTCTGAACAGTGGTGCTGATGGAAAGTTGTTTCTCCTTGTTTTCTCCCACTACACCAGGGCCCTATCGCCTGTTCCCTCCCACTACACCAGGGCCCTATCGCCTGTTCCCTCCCACTACACCAGGGCCCTATCGCCTGTTCCCTCCCACTACACCAGGGCCCTATCGCCTGTTCCACACTGGCCACTATGAGGTCATCAGTAGAGACAGTCACAGCTACGTACTGGCCCTCATTGTTCATCTCTCTGTTCTCATTCTCTCTCTCTCTCTCTCTCGCTCTGTCTTCAGTACATACCTTTCTATTCCACATTTCTTTCTCTCTATCTTCTCTCTATCAAAATTGAGTGTGGTTTTGTTTCTTGCCAACTGGACATGCGTGCGGATGGTCCTTTGGTACTGGAAATGTAAAATATGCCTCTGAAGCTGAAGGCTGATATGACATTTATCATCCATATATAAGGGCTCCAGGGCTCAGTCTGTGCACGTCACACTGACATCTACATTAATAGAATGACAGAGAGAGTGTTAGGAACAGTCTTCTGTTTTCAGGGGAATGTTACATGTAAAGGTACAGGTATTCTCCACAGCAAGCATATCTCACTGGCTGCTTAAGCAGGGTTTTTCCTGGTCAGTCCCTGGATGGTCTCATGATCAAATCCCAGTTTAGGATGCTGTCTTTAGGGTGAAATGTTCAACGGTGGTCCTGTCTTTCAAGATTGCATTGCGCATACTGTAAAAGTAGAGATGTCAACCCCGGTGTCCTGGATAAAATGTGCAATTTGGCCATCTAATCATCCCCATTTTCCAACTGGCTTTTTATTCTGCCCTCCTCCCCCCGTAACCAAAATGTAAAGGATGATAATAATACTGTAGTTGCTAGATCTATGCAATCACTAATATATGTAAGTCACGCTAGATAAGATGGTCAGCTAAAGGTCAGTGTCAAAAATATACGTAACAAAGGACAAGGTCCACGGTCAACGTCCACGTCCACACAGTCTGTGCCTGGCACTGCCCGGCCTTGGCACGGGGTAGACGAGGGTGGGAACAACACCCTAGACCGCTCTGTTACTCCATTGATCAGACAGAGGCCCTGTAGGGCCAGCCCATACTCCCCACACACACTTTAAAAAAAAGACAAGAATGGATGAAAGAGAAAATAAAACCTCTTTCTCTCATACGCCATTAAAAGTGTCCTTCAAGTGATCCCACACATAAATCTGACTTCAAAGCTTATCCGCCCATCACCAACCCTGTCAGGTCAGCTTCTGAGAGGTAATTCATTATCAGACTGTGAATGTGTGTGTTTGTTTTCCAGTTAAAAAGGACATGTCTATTATTTAAGTTTGTTGTGAAAAATGTTGTTATGCAGTTGTAAATTTGATTCTCACAGCATCAGAGAGCCCCCGTTTAATTCCATTGTTGGGAGAACTGTGGCGGTTATACAGTGGACATAAAAAGTCTACATACCCCTGTTAAAATGCCAGGTTTTTGTGATGTAAAAGAATGAGACAAAGATAAATCATGTCAGAACCTTTTTCACTTTTAATGTGACCTATAATGTGAACAATTCAATTGAAAAACAAACTGAAATCTTCGAGGGAGAGAAATGAAAAATAAAAACCTTACAATAACCTGGTTGCATAAGTGTGCACACCCTCTTATAGCTGGGGATGTGGCTGTGTTCAGAATTAACCAATCACATTCAAATTCATGTTAAATAGAAGTCATTACACAGCTGCCATCATTTAAAGTGACTCTGATTAATCACAAATAAAGTTCAGCTGTTCTAGTAGGATTTTCCTGACATTTTCTTAGTTGCATCTCAGAGCAAAAGCCATGGTCCGCAGAGAGCTTCCAAAGCATCAGAGGGATCTCATTGTTGAAAGATATCAGTCAGGAGAAGGGTACAAAAGAATTTCAAAAGCATTAGATATACCATGGAACACAGTGAAGACAGTCATCAAGTGGAGAAAATATGGCACAACAGAGACATTACCAAGAACTGGACGTCCATCCAAAATTGATGAAAAGACGAGAAGAAATCTGGTCAGGGAGGCTTCCAAGAGGCCTACAGCAACATTAAATGAACTGCAGGACTTTCTGGCAAGTACTGGCTGTGTGCTACATGTGACAACAATCTCCCGTATTCTACATATGAATGGGCTATGGGGTAGGGTGGCAAGACGGAAGCCTTTTCTTACAAAGAAAAACATCCAAGCCCGGCTGAATTTTGCAAAAACAAACATCAAGTCTCCCAAAAGCACGTGGGAAAATATGTTATGGTCTGATGAAACCAATGTTGAACTTTTTGGCCATAATTCCAAAAGGTATGTTTGGCGCAAAAACAACACTGCACATCACCCAAAGAACACCATACCCACAGTGAAGCATGGTGGTGGCAGCATCATGCTTTGGGGCTGTTTTTCTTCAGCTGGAACCGGGGCCTTAGTCAGGGTAGAGGGAATTATGAACAGTTCCAAATAACAGGCAATTTTGGCACAAAACCTTCAGGCATCCGTTAGAAAGCTGAAGATGAAGTTCACCTTTCAGCACGACAACAACCCAAAGCACACATCCAAATCCACAAAAGCATGGCTTCACCAGAATAAGATTAATGTTTTGGAATGGCCCAGCCAGAGCCCAGACCTGAATCCAATTGAACATCTGTGGGGTGATCTGAAGAGGGCTGTGCACAGGAGATGTCCTCGCAATCTGACAGATTTGGGGCGCTTTTGCAAAGAAGAGTGGGCAAATATTGCCACGTCAAGATGTGCCATGCTAATAGACTCCTACCCAAAAAGACTGAGTGCTGTAATAAAATCAAAAGGTGTTCAACAAATTATCAGTTTAAGGGTGTGCACACTTATGCAACCAGGTTACTGTGAGTTTTTTATTTTTCCCCCTCAAAGATTTCAGTTTATTTTTCAATTGAATTGTTCACGTTATAGGTCACATTAAAGGTGGAAAAAGTTCTGACATGATTTATCTTTGTCTCATTCTTTTACATCACAAGAACCTGGCATTTTAACAGGGGTGTGTAGACTTTTTATATCCACTGTAGCTGTGGCTGTACTGTCTGTGGTGTGTTTGTGTGTTGTTAAGGATAATGTTTAGGGATTAGTAAGGTTGTAGTAGTAGCTACCCTATGTAGCATTTGAATTATTGCAGCCTAATTCTTTTACGACATTTTAGAAATGTCATGTTAAGGTGTGGCGGTAGTGAGAGTTTGTATCTAATGTTGAGCTGTGGACATACATAATAGCTGGAGTAGACCTTTGCTTAAAACGTTGCGGCTATGGCGGTGTCTTCAGTGAGGTTTTTAATGTAGTAACACGTTGATCTGCCGTTGTGTTAGCTTTGTAGACTCTGTTGTCAAGAATGCTGTGTGACCGTGTGTTGCGGACTGCGGTGTTTGATCGCTGTGGTGACAGCAGCGTGAAAACAATCCCGCTTTGTGACAAAATCCCACTAATCCCACTGTGTGAAACATGTAAGGGTTCTCTTACTGTGTGTCTGTGTCCGTGTGTGTGGTTGGGAGGTGGGGGTGGGGTTTGGATGTGCGTGTGTGTTGTTTATGTTATGAGTTTATGTGTGTGAATGTGCGCAAATGCATTTGTGTGTGTGAGACTGTGTTGCACTGCATGTGTAAATATGTCAAACGTGCCGCCCACTGAGTTATGTGTGTACTGATGTCTGTGTGGGTTATCATGGAATTCCCGAGTGGTGAAACCACTGTGGACTGATTTGGAGGGATTGAGAAGGACAGTTAAGTTATACTCTGGACTGAGGCTGCCTTCATCATCTCATTTTGGAACATAGCAGTGGAAAACATAATGAGTTCTTACAGAGAAAGAGCGATAAGGAGGCAGAGACAGGGATGCATAGAAGAGCGAGGGATGGGAAGAGAGAGGGAGATAGACAGACAGGGTGAGCGACAGGGTTAGGGAGATAGGGTAGGAGAGAGATAGAGAGAGATGAAGATGGATAGAGGAAGAAAATAATGCGCTTATTTAACCACAGATACTGAGAAACAGAGATGATTGGATGATTGATTATGTGTAGATATTCTTTTGAATACACATTACCATGTGGAGGTATTCTTTTGAATACACATTACCATGTGGAGGTATTCTTTTGAATACACATTACCATGTGGAGGTATTCTTTTGAATACACATTACCATGTGGAGGTATTCTTTTTAATACACATTACCGTGTGTAGATATTCTTTTGAATACACATTACCATGTGGAGGTATTCTTTTGAATACACATTACCATGTGGAGGTATTCTTTTTAATACACATTACCGTGTGTAGATATTCTTTTGAATACACATTACCATGTGGAGGTATTCTTTTTAATACACATTACCGTGTGTAGATATTCTTTTGAATACACATCACCGTGTGGAGGTATTCTTTGTGTTCCATGTCTTTGATCGTAATCAGATCGTAAACTGCCCTAACAGACCCACTGTGTGTTTGTCCTCTTTTCCCCTCCTGCCTCTTTCTCCTCACGTGCCCTCCCTGCTCACCCCTCCTGTTCCCCACCTCCTCTTTTTCTGCGACACCTCTGTCTCCTTTCTCCCATCTCTCTGCCTCTCCTTCCACAGTTCACATCCAGACGTGTCGCGCCCTGATGGTGGTGTCCGTGCTGCTGGGCTTCATAGGAATGATCGTGAGTGTGGTGGGGATGAAGTGCACCAAAGTGGGCGACAACAACCCCATTTCTAAAGGACGCATCGCTGTGTCTGGAGGAGCCCTCTTCCTGCTGGCAGGTGATGACCCCTTTGGCATGGCCATTCTGTGACTGTCATGTGACTTAAGAAAGAGACCGGGGGGCCAGAGTGTGGGCAACTGCATGGTAACACAGATTCACCACAACTTGTCATTAACGTGAGCCGACTAACACACTGTGCTGCTTAGGCAATCATTAAGAACTTAAAAGACTCTTAGAAAATGTAACTGCCTTTAATTTTCAAGCAGAACAGTAAGTTGTACTTCTTGTTGATTTTCTTTCTATGGTCATTGGTATTCATCATTCTGCTCTCACTTTTGATTTTTGAGTGAAAGCAGTCTTGCAGGGTTGTTGTCTTGCATTCCTCCAAGACTCTCACCAGGGGTCTTCTGAGTAATTAGGGTTCCAGCTGTAAACAGGAAGTGGTGATTTAGGACACATTACTCAAGCTCCCCTGACCCCATAGATAAATATGAGCCAGTGAGAGAGTGTGTGAGAGCGCAACAACAACAACCTCAGAGTTATTGCAAATGTGATTATGTATGTGTGTGTGTGTGACCTTGCTCTGTGTAATAATTCCTTGTCATTGACATTCTCTCTCTTGCTCCCTGTCACTCTGTGCAGGTCTGTGTACGCTGGTGTCTGTGTCCTGGTATGCCACTCAGGTGTCCTATCAGTTCTTCAATCCAAACACACCGGTCAATGCTAGGTAACACTATCACACTGATCACAAACTGTGTACAGATATCATGTCTATAGTACTGTAAAGAGACATACTGTAGTACATGTGTCATGTCTATAGTACTGTAAAGAGACATATTGTAGTACAGATGTCATGTCTATAGTACTGTAAAGAGACATA
>JACXGI010017187.1:0-14937 GCA_016801175.1 Esox masquinongy
TTAAGCAGAGTTGCAAAGAAAAAGCCGTATCTCAGAATGGCCAATAAAAAGAAAAGATTAAAATGAGCAAAAGAACATAGACACAGAATAAGTTTGAGGTGTTCAGATCACAAAGAAGATTCGTAAGACGCAGACCAAATTAAAAGATGCTGGAGGAGTGCTTGACACCATCTGTCAAGCAATGATGGATGCAATGTGATGGTCTGGGGGTGCTATGGTGGAGATAAAGTGGGTGATTTGTCTCGGTTAAAAGGGATCTTGAAGAAGGAAGGCTATCACTCCATTTTGCAACACTGTATTTCCTATTAAAACTCATTTCATGTATGTTCTCACAGAAAACAAGGCCATTTCTAAGTGACTGCAAATAATCGTAATGGCAGCATATATGAACTTCTGTCAAAAAAGAAATCAACAACATACACTGGTAAAAACCCAAGACACAGAAGAGAAGATTGCCAATGGAGATTTCCATTGTCAAGCATAGGACACAGTGCGTAATGTTGTTTACTGGTACGTTCTTAATTTACTAGTTTGTAAATTAATTACTATTATGACCTGTGGATTTACTGTGATTGTAATGTTAAGGTATTGCTTAAGGCTAATTGTTCAGAGCTTCAAATGATTTACACCACAATTAAAGCCATTGTCCCAGTGTAATGTTTCCCATCCATCACCCTTGCCTTCCCCCAAGCTGCTCTTAATAGGTTTAGTCATGAAAACATGTGAATGATACTGTAGCTACAGCAACTGTAAAGTTATTTCTTTCCCTAACACAAGCTGATAGGTACTGATATGTTTTCTTCCATGTTACAAGGCTAAGTGACACAGTGGTAGGGCTCCGTTCAGACGGTGGTGTTAAGGCTCCGTTCAAACGGTAGTGTTAAGGCTCCGTTCAGACGGTGGTGTTAAGGCTCCGTTCAAACGGTGGTGATAAGGCTCCATTCAAATGGTGGTGTTAAGGCTCCGTTCAGACGGTGGTGTTAAGGCTCCGTTCAAACGGTGGTGTTAACCGGTTGGAGAACGGTGGTGATTACTGTCTGTCTGGACAAGTGTTTCCCTTCCCAGCCACACCGTCGATGACTACAGGACACAGTGTGGGGATGCACTTAGAAACGCAAAACTCTGTGGAGTTGGTGAAGACCGGTGTTCTGATCGAAAAAATATCTGACTGGCTACAAGGAAGATTTCCCCTGGAAAGGGAGTTGGAGTCAAAAGACCACATACTGACAAAAATGGGATATACTTGCAAGGCAGCCTTGCTTTATACCCAGAAGCTCGTGTCTAGCTGTGTAGCATTTAACCACCCAAGGCAATTAGACCACACAACATATTGCTTTACATGCTATTTGCCGAGGTTTTAATATTAAAACAACTGATAGGAACATCAGCAGACACTGGGCCAGGGGTAGGCAACCCAGATCCTTGAAAACCACAGGGTATGTTGGTTTTTGATTTAGTCAGGCAGGAAGATCGGGTATGTTAAAGTTTGTCAATTAGAGAATTGACCAACTGAGCTCAGTTCATTTCAGTTCAGTTCAGTGATTCATCAAAATTCAACCTGAATACCGCATAGCTCTCCAGGAACGGTGTTGCCTATACCCAAGCATTAGGTCCTCCATGGAGTGAGTTGAACTCGCCTGCTGTAAATTATGCTTTGCTCAGTAACTGTACACAATAATTTCTTGTATTGTTCTGGTGTTGAAGCAGTCAAGCTACAGTCATTAAACCAGTTAGTTAACCCAATTAAAGTTAAAGGGATGGGTCTCAGACTCGGTCACTAGTTCACAGGTACGTTTCTGATGGTAGCCTATGGTTCAACAAGGTTAAAATAAACATAACCGAATGTACAGATGGCTTGTAAACCGCTGCATGTCAGTAGGGTTGTGTTATGTCATTTCCGCACTACAGGTGTGATATTTTTGAGCAGACCTTTCAAATTGCAAGCTACTTGTTAAAGTTACATGCAGAACCCAAGTAATCTTGACTGTCACTAGTCTTTCTAGCTCCTTCAAAGCAGTTGGGATTTACAGTTTAAAAAGAGAATCTTTCAGTTCTAACACTTTGTCTGGGTCATTGGCCATGCTGTTTGGCTAAATTCATGTACAACTGCACAGAAACATCCACGATTCTGTTTCCCTGAGTTAGAATAATTACTATACTAACCCGGGTTGGAATCTGGAATCGTTACACATCAAAATAACCAATTGTGAAAACAACCAAAAGAACTAAACTAATGCTGGTTGCTAGCTTATGCATTCACACCCACACTCTACTGGCAGATGCTCCATTTTACACGCAGAGACGGCCCACGGGAGATTAGGTACTTGGATGACACATCGGTTTTGGCAAGGGGGTCGTCAAAATACACGCCGTCAGCCAGCCATTGAAAGGAAAAACATCATACAGGAAAACTTCCCATTCTGTTTTAGTACTTATGAAAACTGTTAGTCCATCAACACCAACCAAGAGCAAGGGATTCTATTCGAGAGTGTTCAGATGAAATTTTTATTCAACGTAATAAACATAATCTCCAGTAGTAGTGTGATGGGCTTCATTCTCTCTCCTTTACAAAACCAAGGGCCTAGAATTCATAAAGCATCTTACAGGGGTGTGTGTTGTGCTCATTTAATGACTGTTTTGCCTTTCAGATCATTATGAACCCGGTGATATGGACAGGGAGGACCAGATCCCATATCAGTACCTACTCTGACATTCTTTGTTGAAGCGTGGCTGGGTCTCAGAATACATCCGTTTGATCTCCATGTGTGTAGCTACTAACAGCCACCATGGTCTCCTCAAAGGGTTTCTGCTCACAGCAAAAAAACACATGCAGTGTTATCCTATACAGCTGGCACACACACACACACACACACACACACACACACACACACACACACACACATCATCATAACAATCACATAACACCCAGGTCATAGATCCCTATATAAGGTAATGAACAAACACAGTATGTAAACACAAGCACTCGCGCTCTCACATATTTTTCTTTTGCAAGCCAGAATACGTGCACAAACGTGCACACGTACACACATATACACACACACACACACACACACACACACACGTGTTGCGGGCTACCGCTCCTCCAATTAGGCAGAGTGTTGTGGAGCGACGGTGTCAGGGGATTTCTGCGCTTTCTTCTCTACTGTCAGGTCCCATCACAAAGACTACTGCTGCTCATTAGTGTCAGCCTCAGCTGTGCCACAACTCCTTCCTCCCTCTACCAATCTCTATCTATCTCCTTCCTCCCTCTACCAATCTCTATCTATCTCCTTCCTCCCTCTACCAATCTCTATCTATCTCCTTCCTCCCTCTACCAATCTCTATCAACCTCTTTCTCTACACCTTATACAAATCTCTATACTTATCTCTCTCTATACCATCTAATCTCTACCCCTCTCCCTCTTTCTCAACATATACCAACCTCTATACATCCCTCTCTCTATACCTTTTACTAATCTATATATATACCCTCCCTTCTCGCCTTCCTCAATCAATCTCTATACATCCCCATCTTTACCTTCCTCTTCAAATCTCTATCATCCCTAGCCTTCCTTTATAAATCTCTATCCATCCATATATGCATCTCTCTCCTTCCTCTACCAATCTCTGTCTATTCTTCTCTACCAATCATCCCTTCTCTCTCCTTCCTCTAAGAATCTCAATGCCTACCTATCCCTTTCTTTACCACCCTCTATCAACCTCTATATCCCCCTCCCTGTACCTGCCTCTACTAGTCATTATCTATGAATCTCTCTCCTTCCACTGCTAATCTCTTCTATCACTCTGTCTACCAATCTCTATTCATCCAACTTCTCGATTGTCAATTAAAGAGATTTATTAGCATGAGAAACATTAGTTAACATTACCAATGCAAGTGGAAAATATAAAATGTGTAACCAAAATAAAATAAATAATATATAGATATGCATTTTAACAGGATAATAGTATATTTTGAATGTTATATCTTAAATTATTATTATTATTATTATGGTTAATAAACAAAGACACGGATATGGGTTATGTACACAAAGTTGTTTATGCTCCACTGATTGCCCTTTCCTTGTCGAAGCTGGTCACAAACCAAGCTGCTGCGATGATGCACATTGTAATTTCTTGCCCATAATCTTTGTTTTCAATTATTTGTTGGTCTGTCGTATCTGAGAGAAATATGCGTCTCTAATACATTTAGCAGAAGGTAAGGAGGTGCAGCCCTGTTTCTACCTCTTTTTGTGAGTAGTGTGCACATATCCTGTCTTCACTGGAGAACCAGGTATTCCCATGGGGACCTCTCTCTATTGCAAGGCCATGATTTGAGTCAAGGATTTCCTTCATTTTGGGTCAATCACGGTGGTCTGGTATTCTGGTCTAATTGCGTTGCTCTCTTGGGGATTTGTGGGGTCTGTTTGGGTTTGTAAAGCCCTAAAACCAGCTGGATTAAAAGGCTCCTTTCAAAGTTCAACTCTGTGTAGATGAGGACTGTGTTATGGAAGGTCTGAGAATTGCTTTTTTTCTAAGTGGATTTATCAAATTAACGGGTAAGACTGTAATTCAGCCCTTCATTAATTATTTGGGGTTTTGCGATGTACTGCAAAAAACCTGTATGTAATTCACACCCTTGCTGAACCCACAGTGCTGATGTTAGGCAGGTCTAATCATGTGTTTGCTCGAGGGCAACAGTGTCTATGTAGAATCTGTCTGTGGTCCTGGCAAGTGGACCTTCTATGGAAGATCATTATTTTTGCCTCACTGACATTAACAGTCAGGGCCCAGGTCTGACAGGGATCAGATCTACTGCAGGTGTTGCTGTCACAGACAGAAGCTCCAGATCATCTGCAAATAGCAGACATTTTATTTCAGAGTTCCGGTGTTGCACAATTTTCTACTGGCCTTCCTGATGATTCGTTGAAAAGAATGGTTCTCAAGCTGTATCAAGGTCTAACACCCTGACCCTGAATTAATGGAAAGCTAGGTTACTTCCACTATCAAAGTATACATATAAAAGCATTGATCACAGTCTTAAGTTAACAATAATAATATTAATTGTCTTTCTGTCCCTTTTGGTTTCATCTTACTGCTTCTCCATACTCCATCACTCTCACATTCCCAGCATCACTCTTTCCATCACTCGTCTTTTTTCCATCAATCACTCCTCTCCATCATGCTCCTCTCCATCACTCTCTCTTTTTCTCCTCCACTCTCCCCTCCTCTTATCTCTCACAACTGACAACTAAATAATGTAATTGTTAAATTACATCAATATTGCTTTCCCTCTCTTTCTTCTCTTTCTTATTCTCCTCTCTCTCTCTCATTCTCGCTCTCTTTGTCTCAATTTATTGCTCTCCTCTGCTTGTCATGACTCTCTCTTTCCATCTCTCTTTCTATTTCCTCTCTCTTTCTCTCGCCATTCTTCATCACTCTCTGTATATCTTCCTTCATCTTTCCCTCCATTGCTTTTCCTTTCATCACCCTCTTTCCTCCAAAATTTTATTTATATTGTCGTTGAAACTTACAAACTCTTTTCATCTCATTGTTAAGTATATCACATTATTTCCTTATCTCTTTCTCTATTTCTCTCCATCCCTTATCTCTTCATTCATCTCTGTCTCATCTGTCTATTTATCACTTTCTCTTTAACTTTATCATTCTCAACCTATCTGCCTCTCTCAGTCAAAAAGCAGAAGAATGTCATTCTATTTGTACTTGCTAAACCCCACAGGAAACATAATTGTAATTGAATTTGAATAGAACAAAGACCAATTTCATTTAAAGCAAATCAAAAAAATTCAACTGAGACATGAAACATGAAAGTGTAATGAATTTCATAAATCTTTTTATAAAAAGGATTTGACTCATATTAATTTAAAACAATATTCTTTCTGGCATTATTTATTACATTGCTGTAATCCATATTGCTGTGTTAATTATAATTCATACTGGAAAGGAGGGGAGGGGTCAAGTTCATAAAGACAGGTGAACTTTCTCTGGCTGTACAGGAGGGCATGGCATAAGAGATGTGATTTTTAATGGTTTTGAAATGGTTGTTTCTGATGAATTCCAGAAGGGAAATGCTTTCAAAACATTCCTTGCAATTTGGTGAATATATTCAGACAAACCGAAATACCAATCATTTGTGTATTGCTTTAACCTGTCACCACCAAACCCTTGATTTAACAGCATGTCTCTGTCATAACCAATTGTGCTTATTTGTTGGTGCTTCATGATGCTTGGCATGGGATTGATCTAGAATGCCTGTGAGACACTCAGTTTTAACTTTTTTAATAAAAAATGAATAAATATAAAATTAAGTTGACATCAGTTAAGATGTAATTAACCTTTAACAATTAAAACGTTGCTCCAAAATATCAGGCTGCTGTGTTATTTAAAAATGCACATAATCACTTGTAGCTGGAGCTGAAAGTAGACACATATTTCTACTTTTAAAGGACTTAATGTGTTTTAGCACTAATGTGATCCCAGTTCATTTAGAAAATATATCTTTGAACATAGCAGGCATAGTAAAGATGTGTAATCTAAATTCTCTCATGTTCTATTACGTTGTAATGTGGTATAAAAGAGTCAGTAATATTTTAATTTCACTGTCAAACAAAGACTTTAAAACGTGCCCATTTCTAATTTGAACTAGAGACCTACACTGCTGTTCCAAAATTTGGGGTCACTTAGAAATGTCCTTGTTTTCAAAAGAAAAGCCCATTTTTCTGTCCATTAAAATAATATCAAATTGATCAGAAATACAATGTAGACATTGTTCATGTTGTAAATTACTATTTTAGCTGGAAATGGCAGATTTTTTATGGAATATCTACATAGGCGTAAAGAGGCCCAATATCAGCAACCATCAGTCCTGTGTTTCAATGGTAAGCTGTGCTAACCTGTAATCAGCAAAACTGTTGTGCTGATTAAAGAAGCAATTAAGCTGGCCTTTCTAAGAATAGTTGAGTATCTGGAGCATCAGCAATTGTGAGTTTGTTTACAGGCTCAAAATGGCCAGAAACAAAGAACTTTCTTCTGAAATTCATCAGTCAATTCTTGTTCAGAAAAATGAATGCTATTCCATGCAAGAAATTGCCAATAAACTGAAGATCTCGTACAACTCTGTGTTCTACTCCCTTCATATAACAGCACAAACTGCCTCTAACCAGAATAGAAATAGGAGTGGGAGGCCCCGGTGCACAACTGAGCAAGAGGACAAATTAGTATCTAGTTTGAGAAACATTAGTATCTACATTAGTATCTAGTTTGAGAAACAGACGCCTCACAGGAAATCAACTGGCAGCTTCATTAAATAGCACACACAAAACAGCAGTCTAAACATCAACAATGAAGAGGCAACTCCAGGATGCTGGGCTTCTAGGCAGAGTTGCAAAGAAAAAGCCATATCTTAGACTGGCCAATCAAAACAAGAGAATAAGATGGGAAAAAGAGCATAGACACTGGACAGAGGATGATTGGAAAAAAGTGTTATGGACTGACAAATCTAAGTTTGAGGTGTTCCGATCACAAAGAGGAACATTCGTGAGACACAGACCAAATGAAAAGATGCTGGAGAAATGCTTGACGCTATCTGTCAAGCAGGGTGGAGGCAATGTGATGGTCTGGGGCTGCTTTGGTGGTGGTGAAGTGGGAGATTTGCACAGGGTAAAAGGGATCTTGAAGAAGGAAGGCAACCACTCCATTTTGCAACGCTATGCCATAACCTGTGGACAGTGCTTGATTGAAGCCAATTTCCTCCCACAACAGGACGTTGACCCAAAGCACAGATCCAAACTATCCAAGAACTGTTTACAGAAGAAGCAGTCAGCTGGTATTGTCTACGTAAGAAGTGCCCATCAAGCCAATCCAACTTGTGGGAGGTGCTTCAGGAAGCATGGGGTGAAATCTCTTCAGATTACCTCAACAAATTGACAGTTAGAATGCCAAAGGTCTGCAAGGCTGTAATTGCCGCAAATGGAGGACTCTTTCACAAAAGCAAAGGGCACAATAATTATTTCAATTAAAAATCTTTCTTTCTATCATTGTCATTGACTATATTTTCTATTCACACTCATTTCATATATGTTTTCATGGAAAACAAGGACATTTTCTTGTGACCCCAAACTTTTGAATGGTAGTGTAGGTTTCCAGTGTCTCTCTGATAAAATTAAGATTTCATCCCAAACTAGTCAAACCATAATAGTAAACATTGTTATGGTTGTTTATTGATGTGATTAAGTTGGATTACCTTGCTTGAGCCTTCGTCCTGAAGTCTATAGACACATTGCCTCTCTAATTCTGAAACCCACCAGAAAGTACAGTCTGTATTTACATTTTTATAACATCAGGGTTGTCCCATCAACTCTCCAAACTGAACCCAATATATAAACACTAATAGTTTTTTAACTTATTTTCTATTCTAAACAATCAATGGACTTGGTGGACTGGACCAATCCAAAAGCACAATTGTTGGCGGGGGGTGTGGGTAAATTGTTGAGTTGTCCCGTGTACATAAAGATGTAATTGCTTGGCACTTTTCAATTGAATTCATTTAAAATGACTGAGCCCAGAAAAACGTTTTCTTAACTGAGAATTGACCACAGCCCTGGAAAAGTATAGCTGAATCTTTCAACAGGTTAGAGTGCTCTGTCCTGGCCTGTCATGGCAGTTTAGATGCACCTTCTATTTCACTCACAAGAGTTTTTACCACAAATCAACCTTATGATCAATCTGTTCACTGTAACTCTCACAGCAAAAAAAAGTAGAAATGTCAAAGAGTACGTTCTATTTTAATGATGGGCATAAACAGCTCAGAACCAAACAACAGCGGAAACCAGACTATAGAACGACATGTTGGTAGGAACCCAGGATCATGAGAAAGACACAGAGGAATTCCACGTGGAGAGCGCAAAGAGGGAAGAGATGATAAATTATGACTTTTGTTTGTTGTTGGGTTCCGTTCCTCCTAATCAGCATGTAACCCTCATCTCCCCTAGCCCCTGGTCCCTGCTCTACAGGCTCTCGCCTACTCTCTAAATTTAGGTCTTGTCATTAAAAGAAGAGCTTTGATTTGAACTGAGGAACTCTCGTCTCCGGATGTAGTGTTGGGAAGCAGAAGAAACAGAGAAAGTTCCCCCTTTCACCGTAGTGATGATGTTCAGCTCCCAAATTCCCTGATTCCCCTGTCTGCCTTTAGCCTCCCTCCTTCCCGCCCTCTCTCTCACTCTCCCGCTTCCTCCCTCTCTCCCCATTTCACCCTTAGTCCCTCTCTCCCACTCTCTCGCATTCCCTATTTCTGCTCCCTTTGGTATCAAGGACCTGATAATTAGCCTCAACAGAGGGTTCAACTCATTTCTATTCTATTCTTCTTTAATTAATAGTGTGTATAATAATGGCTGAAAAATACTGCAATACCCTTTGTGACTGCGTGTGTATGTAATGTGGGTGAGTGTGCTATCATGTGCGAGTTGGTGCCATCATGTGTGTGCATGTTATTGTGTTCAGCCACACGTGTGTATGCATAGAACACTGAACCAAATTCCGAAACGTTGTGCAGATAAAAGGTAGTGAGTGTCAAAAGCTCGCAAACTTTTCTCTCCCTCTCCCTCTCTTCTCCCCTCCCCACTCTCCTCTCTTTTCTCTTTGCAGCATGTCTCTTTTTATACCATTTGTAGCCAGCTAATGAGGACATTTCTGTCATGCGACTCAATCACAGGCATAGTTGCCAGCCCGGGGTACCAGTCCCAGGCATCTAAGAGTCCCTATACATCACACTCACCCAGATGAAGAACAAAGAAATAAACAAATAAACAAAATAAAAGCTCATTTAATTCAGTGAGAAAGTGGAGGGGAAAGGGGGTGGGGGAAAATAAAAAAGGGAAGACTTAAAAGGTGACACGGTGGGAACAGAACTGGGCTGAATACACTAATCTCTAAGGAAAGGAAACATGCCAACCACCTTGGGCTCACACAGGATAACTGAATTCCATTGGCTTGGTAATAACAAACAGGATTTAAGTTAGAGTGACAAAGCAGTGTGTGTGTGTGTGTGTGTGTGTGTGTGTGTGTGTGTGTGTGTGTGTGTGTGCGAAACAGCGTATTTTTGTGTTGAAAAGTTAATATGTGTATGTTTCCATACAAGTATACTGTAAATAGGTGAAAAAGATCTATGGAAATGGGCATCCTTCCAGCTACCCCATAATCCTTTGCTTTGTGCTCCTGTTGACTTATCTCCAAGAAACAAAGATGGATGTGTCAGAATGCTTATTAAAACATGTTTTTAGCCCCAGCTGCCAACGCTCAGAAGAAAATGGTTTTCTGGGCTCAGGGAGATTGACAGACGACAGTAAAGAAATAACATCCTCATTTAGATTCAACACATCGGACATGATTGCTTGTTTTAAAGCCGGGTGTTCTTAGCATTGCTTTTAATTGTTGAGCGGCTTCTTGTAAAAGCGTAAAGCTCCATTTTCAGTGGCTCAGGCAGCGAACGCTGCCGTTTCAATCTGTAATTATTCTACACGCTTGTCCCCTCGTTTCAAACAATCACACCATTCAATACAACTAGAGAACGCCTGTTTTCCAAAGTCCATAAATGTGTGTGTGTGTGTGTTGTTTGTGTGTGTTTATGTGTCTGAGGGCGTGTGTGAGAGTGTGTACGTGTGCATGCGAGTGGTTGTTTTCGTTCGTTTTCACGCAGCGCGACACAATCCAGCTAATACTACACAACCAAGTCAACGAGGGTCTGAGCAAACACGATCCAAATCCACCTCGATCACACCATCATGGAGATGCAACCCTTTGAATGGTAAGTTCCTCCCAAATCACACATCAACCCTGACAGAGCACACACAGGGAAGTAAGCTGCTGTATACCTTTTAGCGCCCCACCGCCACCAGATTAAACTCTGCCATCTTATAGATATTCACCAACCAGTGTTTCTATTTCTATCTGAGATGAAGACAATGACAGGGGAGAAACAGAGAGAGTAGGAGGAGAGGAAAGGCTTGGCAGCTCATTCTGTTTCTCCTCCCTGCTCTGGGAGATTAGCCTTGTTTTATGAGCCAGTCACAGCATATGATACGGTCGAGTGTCGACAGCTGGAACACAGGAGGGTGAAGAGGGGGGTTTTGTTCCCTGATTTATGATTTATGACTGTAATAAGGGAAGGAAGGAGCTGACATCCTCGAACAGAACTCATCTGTAGAAAGGTGTGTTATTAATGTGGAATCATTTTGCTTTGGATCCTGGTAATGGCTTTGAACTGATCGTTAGTAGTAGGCTGCTGGTGTGTTCTTGTGATCTTCATTGGATTTCTCCTTAATGAATGACATGATTATAAAAGCTGAAGTTAGTCTCTACATATTTTCTGGAAGCTGAGTTTGGTGGAGCACATAGAGCACAGTCACATGGACCATCATAGAGCACAGTCACATGGATGTTGGCCATCAACGATAAGAAGGCTATAAAGGTCTGGCTACTGTAAAAGTAGTCTCTCTCTCTCTCTCTCTCTTTCATTCCCTCTCTACTTCTCTGTCCCTCTCTCTGTCCTTCCTGTTCTCACTCTATGAAGTTATGCCAGAAAGATAGAGGTAATCTTTAAGAAAAGAACAGAAGAGAGGAAAGTGTGTTGAAGAAGGGAAGGTGAGAGAGACTCAACCCATCAGATCAGTGGTTGGTTAAGTAAAGATTTCTCAAATGCTTCACATCCAGCAGGCTCCAGATGCTGAGGTTGCATACATTACTACCCCTATCACTCACACACAAATACACACACACACACACACACACACAAACACACACACACAGGTATTGGAACAGAGCTAAAACAACCAATTTTACAAAACTAACAAATTCCAAGACAGCCCTTCTGGTTTCCACGCATGCTGCTTGTGAAAGGCAGGCCAAGCGAACCCAGAGGGATCCCCAGGCTCCGGGAGGCAGATCAATCGATCACAGAGCGTCTGATCGATCAAGGCTCTATCCAGTCAGACTCTAATGAAGCTGTCTGGGAGGGAGTCGGGCCCTGACACCCTTACCCAGCATGCACTGACGCCTTCTCCGCCGCATGCTGTTGCATTGACAGGCTCTGAATATGCACGGGACCGTGTGACCAGTATGGCTCCCAGGTTGTGCAGTCAAACTGAGTTAGGCCTACGGCTGCACTGTTAACATGTTGACAGGGTTCAGCAGCAAAATCTTCGGATTGCTGAAGGATTAATTACTCACACACAGACACAAATATTGACATATACACACACACACACACACACGCACGCACGCACACAAAACCATTACACACACAAAGCCGTCACACAGATCCAAAGTCATGTCATTAATCAGTGTTGTCAGTATCAAACATGGTGCTATCTTCAGTCTCAATGAGTAGCACGTTGAGCCCAGACAGCTTGTCTTGTCTCTCTGTCTTTAATGACAGTAAGGCTGTGGCCTGCTGCCAGCCAGAGGGGACAGCCTATCCGCATACAGAGCCACCCTGTGCTGTGCCCTCGCGCTGGACATGTGCCATTCTGACCGGTGTCAACGCGCCTCGCATCCCTCCTTCTAACGCCGGCTGACACACAGTCTCCCCGGGCGCGTGGCGAGCGGCACTCCCATCAGTGCCGCCATCTCATTCGTGGCGTAATTGTAAACTGGCAGACACACTGACCTATTCTTTTAGCTTTAGCATCAATGTCAGGCCCCTGTTGAGACTCCGCGCCGCCGCCGCCGCAGTAGCCGCCGTCACCATCAAACACCGCCAAATAATCACCACTGCCAAACCTCAAGGAGACAAATGAAACCAAACAGCTTCATTAGCTAACACCTCAGCCAAACAGCTTCATTAGCTAACACCCCCCGCGGCCGGAGTGGACGGGGTAAACCCTGGGGCGTTAGCTCCGAAGTGGCCTCGGAGAGATTTTAACATGTTGCTAGACCACCGTAGACTACTTTTTGTGACTGCCTACAGTGGTCGGTATAGACACATTTGAAAAGCTAAGGAATTTAGAGGACAAGAAATGATCACAGGCGATGATGACTTGGGTAGGTTTCGTTAGACAAAGGTGGAAAATGTATATTTTATGGAATCTTGACAAAGAAATGCTGCGCGTCAAAACGTTTCAGTAGGGATGGTATTAATACCATCGTGCGGTTTTCTTCATGTTTGACATACTGTAACTAACAAGCAGAAAACCTGAAACACTATAAGCGGGATGTCTGGAAAACCTGGACGTTTTAGGGAAGTTTTGCTGATGCAGATGAGTTAATGATGGAGGGAGAAGTCAGTGTAAATTACAGGAGCTGTAGTCTCGTATTATAGATCCCTGGGTTTTGGATCAGCATTGTTCCTGGTGTTTGCTCGAGTTCTACGACTGCTTTATTGTCAAAAGTATGTTGTAGGCGTTTGCCTGAGGGCAGCTCACACACACACACACACACACACACACACACACACACACAAACAAACATTCACAAACACACACACACACACACCTCTTACTGACAAGGCATCAAATCTCTTCTTTGTAACCTCACTATCTTACTCAAAGCAAAGTGATACACAAAACCAAAGAAAGTAGCTACAATACTAAAGAAAATAAAAATCTATAAAACAAAGAAATATATATATATATATATATATATATCTCCCTCTTGCGATCTTTCTCTGATTGAATCCTGAATCCTGGCCTAGGGCTATCATGGGAGTATCTTCGCCGGCATATCACAGTTTATAGTGATCTGTGAAAACAGAAAGTGGTGTGTGAAGACACTTTGACCTCTCCAAGTCTCAGGTATGCAGTTTAACTTTATTAGTCACAGCAGGTAATGTCTGTCTTCATAAACAGTCTATATATATCCCAGACAGACAAGAGGAGGGGAGGGAGGTGAACGAAGAAGGGAGCGAGAGGTGAAAGAGTACAAGAAGAAAGATGAAGAAAGACGTGCGGCCTCAGAGGGCTGCGACTCAGGTTGTCTTACAGGAGATTACTGCCTTATTGCTCTGAGACAATCCTATATGACATGATCTGTGTTTCCATATGAAAGTGTGACCCTACGCACACAGGCACCGACACATACATTCCCACATGCCCATAAGCAAGCACACAGACACACTCACCAGCAAAGTACACACTCACTTACATATACACACCATATGGACCACGCGTCATTCCATCATAAAGTAACAGAGAACTAGGAGGCCAAGGTAAGCTCTAAGCAGCACAGTTGGTTGACCAGCCAGGTAGGTGAACAGCCCAGTGGGTGAACAGCCTGGTAGGTGAACAGCCTGGTAGGTGAACAGCCCAGTGGGTAAACAGCCTGGTAGGTGAACAGCCCAGTGGGTGAACAGCCTGGTAGGTGAACAGCCTGGTAGGTGAACAGCCCAGTGGGTGAACAGCCCGGTAGGTGAACAGCCTGGTAGGTGAACAGCCCAGTGGGTGAACAGCCCGGTAGGTGAACAGCCTGGTAGGTGAACAGCCCAGTGGGTGAACAGCCTTGTGGGTGAACATCCTCGACCACAGAAGAGATTAAATGGAAACCTCCTTCAGAGAGAGGACAGAGAAAGAAGTAATAGGGAGGGAGGAGGGGAAGCGAATACAGATCAAGGAGAAAGGGAGACAGAGAGGAGAGAGACTGGAAAAGACCAAGTGAGAAGAGATAAAGAAAGAGAAGAGAGGAGAGATGTAAGGGAGATAGAGAAGATAGATAGAAAGAGATAGTCAGATCACTTCAAATACAACGTGTCAGGGGAGAAAGGTGGCACGAACTCCCCCTCCCACAGAAGCAGAGAGGAAGTGAGTGGTAACCCCATGCATAGAGCCTCCTCAGACACAAGCAGAGAGGAAGTGAGTGGTAACCCCATGCATAGAGCCTCCTCAGACACAAGCAGAGAGGAAGTGAGTGGTAACCCCATGCATAGAGCCTCCT
>JACXGI010017188.1:0-14842 GCA_016801175.1 Esox masquinongy
GAGGGTGACACGTCTGTAGTCATTCAATCCAGTGATGGAGGGTTTTTTGGGGACCGGTATAATTGTGGAGCGTTTAAAGCAGGAGGGAACTTTACACTGCTCCAGTGATCTGTTGAAGATCTGTGTAAGGATGGGGGCCAGTTGTTCAGCACAAACCTTCAGACAGGATGGTGACACCGTCTGGGCCAGGAGACTTCCTGGACTTCTGCCTCTGAAAGAGCTGCCGGACACCCTCTTCACAGATGGTTAGTGCAGGTGGGGGGTCGGTGAGTGGAGGTGACAGGGTAGCAGTGGGGGCAGGTGACTTTTTGAAGTTGGTGCTGGAGTGGGGAGTGGTGTGACTGGGAGCCTCTCAAACCTACAATAAAAAACATTCAGCTCGCCAACCAGTCGTTGAGATCCAGCAGTGTGGGGGGATGGTCCCCTGTAGTTGGTGAGTACCTGCAGGCCTTTCCACACCGACGAGGGTTCATTGGCTGTGAAGTTTTATGAATGAGGTTGATATTTAGCTTATCTATCAGAGTGTTTTTCTAAAATCGGCAACCATGTATGGTGAGTTCTTTGCCATGAGGTGCCATGTTGAACTTCCAGTGACCAGTATGAGGGAGTGTGAGAGCGATAACACAATAAATTTAACACACCTGCTCCCCATTCACACCTGAGACCTTGTAACACTAACGAGTCACATGACACCGGGGAGGGAAAATGGCTAATTGGGCCAAATTTGGACATTTTCACTTAGGGGTGTACTCACTTTTGTTGCCAGCGGTTTAGACATTAATGGCTGTGTGTTGATTTATTTTGAGGGGACAGCAAATGTACACTGTTATACAAGCTGTACACTCACTTCTTTACATTGTAGCAAAGTGTCATTTCTTCAGCGTTGTCACATGAAAAGATATAATCAAATATTTGCAAATATTTGAGGGGTGTACTCACTTTTGTGAGATACTGTATATAATTGCCAGACTTGCCATATCTATAATTTCAGTACCACCACCAATATTGCTGCTAGTTTACAGTACTCTTTTTATACTGCTGCTAGTGTACAATGTTATGTATATTAATGCTTTATCTTCTTGCGTATATGTTGTGTATATATTTTTTATTCATTCTCACTACGTAGTTGTAGTGTTCTATGCCACCATAAGCTTATTACTCTTATATGTTTCTATAATATTCAATAATTCCACCTATATTGCTGCTAGTTTACAGTACATGATCAGATGATGACCATCACAGGGGTTCCTGTCAGCAGGATCAGACAGCCAGCAGGATTAGACAACCAGGATCAGGATCAGAAAAGGTCAACAATGGAGCTGAGGTGAAATGTTTCTACATAGCAGTAGTCTTTTAAAGTGGATAACTTAAACAAAATTATTTGTTATAATTTGTAGCCTATATCTTGAATGTTCACATTTATTAGCAGAACCTGAAGGATGTTGAGTCAACCAGTGTCATGCAAGAGATTTGTGGTGGAGCTTGGGAGGTGAGGTTGTGAAATTCAAGTACAGTAAAGGCAAAATGTACATGTAAATCACATTATATCAGCCAAACACATTGAAAAACAGTGGTCTGTAGTAGCTCTTCACTAAGAGCACACATCACATACAATATGTTAACTAAGTAATATAAAATGAAATGGCTAAAGGCTGTATTTTTCGTTTATTGTAGCAGAATCAATGAGACGTTGTATCCACCAGTGCACATACATCCTATGGCCAAAAGTATGTGGACACCCGACCATCATGCCTATATGAGCTTGAAGGCCATGCCATTCCAAAACCATGGGCATTTGCAAAAACATATTTGTCCCCCTCACATTTGACATCAAACCTACGCCCCTGGTCTGTCTACCTTTACTTAAGTGGAGAGATTATAAGTGGAGAGTGGAGAGATACATTGGAGAGAGAGTAGGCTGGAAGCATTATTAGCTGTATGTTAGTAAGCTTTCTGTTATTTATTGTAAACAAGATATACATATGGATACATTATTACATTTTATTTATTTAGCAGACACTTATCCAGAGCGACTTACAGTAAGTGCATACATTTTAAGACAGCTATGTGAAACACCCACACAGCTAAGTATTTATTGCATTCTAGCCAATTAATCCATTATTGGCAAAATATCTACTTAATTGGAAACCATACAAAGAAACATGAAAAGCAAAGTTTACAAAAAGATAACGTTGCCATGCCTGAAGGTAAGGAGGAGATTTTCCTCTTGTTGCTCCACAGACAAGAAACATGGCCTTGTTGCGTACACAAGCTTCAACTGGAAGCCAAGAGAGTATTCGCACAAGTGGGGTGACAACTTGGGAAGGTTAAACACCAGGCGGGTCTCTGTGTTCTGGTTAACTTGCAGGGTTTGATTGCACACGTCGGGAGCTCTACTAAGAGTGAGTTTCAGTAATCCAGATGTGAGATGACAAGTGCCTGGACAAGTACCTGTGCTGCTTCCTGTGTGAGGTAAGTCCGTACTGAACGATTGTTGTAAAGCATGAACCTGCAGGAGTGAGTCACTATCTTGATGTTTGCAGAAAACGACAGGGTGTCATCTACGATCACAACAAGGTTCCTTGCACTCTGGGAGGAGGACAATTTGCAGTTGTCATCCATGATGGACATGTCCTGGAGAGGACAGGCCTTTCCTTGGAAGAAGAGCAGCTCAGTATTTTCAAAGTTAAGCTTAGGTGGTAGGCTGACATTTAAGTGGTGAGATCAGCCCAGTGGGCAGAGATGCATGTTGTCACCTGGGATTCAGCAGGAAAAATTGCTGCATGCCATCTGCATAGCATTGATACAAAAGACCATGTGAGGATATGACAGAGCCAAGAGACTTGGTGTGTAGAGAGAAGAGGAGAGGACCAAGAACAGAACCTTGGGGAACACCATTAGTAAGAGGCTGCACGGCATACACTGATCCTCTATAAGTCACCTGGTAAAAGTGCCCTGCCAAGTAGGAAATAATCTAAGAGTGACCAGAGCCTGAGATGCCTATATCTTAAAGGGTGGAACGGAGGATGCGATGGTTCAGTGTCAAAGGCAAAAAGATCAAGGAGGATGAGAACAGAGGAGAGATGTAACTTTGCAGTTCAAAGAGACTCGGTTACACTGAGGATAGCAGTCTTGGGGGAGTCTGAGAGAATTAAGAATAAATGGTTGGAGGCAGTGCCCTCAAGTGTCTTGGAACGGAAAGACGAGGGATACTGGCCTGTAGGTTTTGACATCAGAGGGTCAAGTGTTGTTTTCTTTAAGAGGAGAGCGACACTGGCCATCTTGAAGTCCACTGGGACATAACCAGTGCTCAGTGAAGAGTTGATGACGGAGGTAAGGAATAGGAGATGTCCTAAGATGGTTTACAAATGGGAGGAGTGGATAGGATCAAGAAGGCATGATGTCAGGCGGCTTTCTTTTGAAAGTGGTTAATAAAGAAAGAAGAAAGGGATGATGGTGGGTGGTGGAGAAAGAATGGGACGATGGCAGTGGAGGAAGGTGGAGGGTTAATGAATCAGGAGAAGGTGGAGAAGTTTCGTGGCGCTTGGAAGAAGCTTGGAATTTTGAGTGATAAAGTGTTTTTAGCAGAAAATAGGTAGAAAAACAAGTGAGGAGGAGGAGGAATTGCTAAGTCATTCTGCAGTTTACTCCAATTTCACTGAGCTGCCCAACGCCCACTCATGAGCTCACAGTGAGTCATTAAGCCATGGAGTAGGAAAGAACGGCTAAGCTGGCTGGGAGGAAAAGGGGCAGTGACGGTTCTAGGACTTGGAAAATGAGTAGAGTAGGATGGAAGAGGCAGAGTCTGGAGATAGAATGGAGAAGGATTTAGGAGATGGGAGAGATCACAGGATGGAGGAAGAGAGAGCAGTCGGGGAGAGAACATGAGTGTTGTGGCACTTAATGGATGGGGAGTGACAGTGTAGGGGTTGAGGAGAGAGAAAGAGAAAAGGAGACAAAGAAGTGGTCAGACGACTGGTAATGGTGAGATTAGTCTACCGACAGCATAGAGTAAAGAATAGATCAAGTGCATTGCCTGCTTTGTGAGTAGGGGTTGACTGGGAAAGGGTGAGGTCAAAAGAGGAAAAAAGGAGTGGAAAAAAGAAGTGGTAACAGTTGACTTAAAGACCCGCATTGGCAGGGTGTCGTTTTGACTGGTACTGTATATCTATATCTACATCTTTCTATCTATATTTATAACTATCTATAGCTATCACCCACAATTATATGCCAAACTGAAGATTCATATGCAAAATAATACAAAACAATATACAGTTGTGGTCAAAAGTTTGCATACCCTTGGAGAATTGGTAATATACAGCTCTGGAAAAAATTAAGAGAACACTGCACCTTTTTCTTTCCTACATGTTGTACATGCTGTATTCATCTTGCCATCAATTATTACAAGATTCCCCCTGCCTTTAGAGCTCACACACACCCAAAACATCAGTGAGCCACCACCATGCTTCACAGTGGGGATGGTATTCTGTTCACTATAGGCCGTGTTGACCCCTCTCCAAACATAGCGCTTATGGTTGTGACCATAAAGCTCTATTTTGGTCTCGTCACTCCAAATTACAGTGTGCCAGAAGCTGTGAGGCATTTCAAGGTGTTGTAGGGCATATTGTAACCTGGCTTTTTTGTGGCATTGGCGCAATAAAGGCTTCTTCCTGGCAACTTGACAATGCAGCTCATTTTCGTTCAAGTATCGTCATATTGTACTCCTTGAAATAACCACACCGTCTTTTTCCAGAGCAGCCTATATTTATCCTGAGGTTACCTGTGGGTTTTTCTTTGTATCCTGAACAATTCTTCTGGCAGTTTTTGCTGAAATCTTTCTTGGTCTACCTGACCTTGGCTTGGTATCAAGAGATCCCTGAATTTTCCACTTCTTAATAAGTGATTGAACAGTACTGACTGGCATTTGCAAGGCTTTGGATATCTTTTTATATCATTTTACATCTTTATAAAGATCCATTACCTTATTATGCAGGTCTAATGACAGTTCTTTTCTGCTCTCCGCGGCTCAGTATCTAGCCTGCTCAGTGCATTTATGTGAGAGCTAACAAACTCTCATTGACTATTTATACACAGACACCAATTGCAATTTAAAAAGCCAGGTGTGGGAAATTCACCTTTAATTGCCATTTTCACCTGTGTGTGTCATCTTGTATGTCTGTAACAAAGCCAAACATTCAGTGTATGTAAACTTTTGATCAGGGCCATTTGGGTGAATTCTGTTATCATTATGATTTAAAAAGGAGCCAAACAACTATGTGATAATAAATGGCTTCATATGATCACTATCCTTAAATAAAAGACAGTTTTCTTTGCATGATCAATCATAATTTCAAAATCAATGGCAAAATTTCACAATTTCTGCCAGGGTTTGCAAACATATGAGCACAACTGTATCACTGCACCCAATGCACCCAATTTAGACTAAAATTGTGGTGGTTCAAAGCAAAGTCAGTACAATATGACTGCTTAGGTGCAGGATGTTACAATGGTATGGAAACTTGCACAACAGGGTTTTTACAAGGCCTACTCACTGTATTACTTCAGAGTGACAGGAAGCTGGTTGAAAGGGGAAATGAGGAAGTGAGATCAGTATTCCACTGCAAGAATAAGCTAACATTGAAACTGATACTTATGATGTCTCTTTCAGCCTGTTCATAATGAGATTCATATTCTTCAACAGAGGATTTAAAGTAATCACATTAGCATTTACCAGGCTAATAAGGACAGAGCAAAGTGATTTTAGTTTGTCCACTGTGTGCTATTGTAGTAAGGGGGAATAAAGGACATAAAGGACAAGCTTGAGTATGGAGATGAACGAGGAATGCCGTAGTAATCTATATCCCAAAGTAACACAATTTATTCCAATCAAATAATAAAGTTACAATACAAAACATAGTTATAAACCAACATGATACAACGTCCTCCCAACTAGCCTAACGGTCTCCTAATTATGCCATAAGTATTTCAGACACTATAGCAAGAAGGTGTGCTAGGAGCTTCTGTTAAAGATAGACTCCTAGAACCAAGTCAAGCTTCCCAATTTAACCCACCCAGACAGGCTGATTCCAAACTCCCCTATTGCATCTATAATAGGATCACCTCACCTTGGCTAAAACAATGAAAACAAAGAAACTGGCATTCTCGCATTTACATATATCCAATTAGCACCATCCAAAGCTAGACCCTTGGTCTTGCAGGATTCTCCATCTGGTAAACATTTACCCGTAACAAATGATACATAACATGTACAGCATTGAAACCTTTTGGAGAGTTCATCCCTTTATGGGACACATTAAAAGACCAAACATCAGTGCAGTTAATCCAACGGAAGTCATACTTCTACTTTGTCGAATTGTCCATCCTCACATCTGGTTCGTCTGAGCAGATGGGGCTACCTTGACCGCCATCGTGCTTGTCCATTCCGTTCAGGATACAAATAGGCCCATTGGTGTGAGATTAGGATGTCCCACTGAGTTGAGACGCCAGACAACACGGCACCTTCACAAATCTCCCAAAACACATCTTTCATTACACTACACTATAATTGCAAGGTAAAGCACAGTGGTTACAGACACACATCAACCTACCCCCTGTGTTGACTATAGTATGCAGAGTCAAACATGGACAGCACCATACCTACATACGGATGACAAATTAAAGAAACACCTGAATGAGTATAGGAACATAAAGAATGCAGATGCTTCCATGCAGGTGTACTGGATGTTACAATTAAACATTTAACATTCTATCCTGCTCTGTGACATGTATAAAAATGATGAGCAGGACCAGTTGACCTTGATTTTGAAACAAGATGGCAAGTGGAGGAAAGGATCTACAGAAAGTGTTGGCCAGTTTTTGTCATATTTACACAAATATTTTTGTGTTGGTTAGTTTTTGTCATATTTACACAAATATTTTTGCTAAAGCAACAATGTCATTGGCGGCCGTTACAGTAATTTAAAGGAATGCTGTTGACGGCCGCTATGGGTTCTAAAGGTGCTTTTCACAAAAACAGCTGATAATCCAAAGGAACATTAAACACACCCTAGGGTATATAATCCCAAAAGGCACGTCTTTCTCTCTCTCTATCATCCCCTTGCTGTCTTTGGCACTCATCTCTTTGCTCAGCTTGTCTTAATGAAGATCTACTGTGAACAGGGAAGTGGTAATGTGTGTCTCTTCCTTGGCAATATCTGCTTCGCTCTCTTCCATCACTACTCTTTTTCAGTGTCTCTTCCAGAGTCTCTTGCATTCCTAAAGTTTATCTTTGACTGTAGATTTCCATTCCATCTGTGTCAGTCAAGAAGGGAAGCTAAGTGTCAATGACTGAACTGATATAATTAAAAGTATTTCACAAAATATGTAATTCTACCTTTAATTCACTGGTGGACAGTCAACTGTCGATTTCAGGGATGGAGGTTCAATGTAAATATACACTAAAATGTAGGCAGTTATCACGATTGTCAGAGCTAGCTAGGTTTGAGTAGCTTAGATATTAGTCAGGGTCTTAATTTTTTACTTTTAAAAAACAACAACACAAGAATGTATTTAATGACTCCAAGCTGGTTTAAAGTATATATGTAGCTACTTTTAGCAAGTTAGGCAGCATAGCCAGCTACAGATATTAATAGCACTGATGAGTGTTTCTAAGATTTCAAGAAATTGCGGGCTTAACTTTTCATGCACTAGCTCATCCAATCAGGGCACACCTGCCCCTGTATAACTGAGCGTAACCCTACACACAACCTTCCGTTAATTTTCTTCAGCAAGAAAAACGGGGCTTGTAGGTTGTAAAGTCTATGGGGCTCTGTTCCCCTCATATTACTGGAGTTCCATGCCCAGTAACTATCCTAATGTGTCGTGGAGCGGAGCCCATATAGGTTCTTCGCTCCTAGTGGTTTAAGGCGGAGCCACTGATGCTGGGATGTACTCCCTTCTGGTCCCAAATAATTCAAGGTCTCAGACATGGTACACACAAGTCAACACTACACAGCATACGTAGTACTGTGTAATATATACCCAAAACCCCTACAAAGCCTGTAAAACATTCCACACACCCCAAACGTGCAAGAGAACAATGGGGGTGGGGAGGGTACTTCTCCATCAGTACTAATAACACAGTAATAAGTAATTGAACAGCCAGTAGGAAAAAGACAGAAACACGATGGGGTTGCAAAACCACACAATTGTTGTCCAAACTATTCTAAATGTCTACTATTCACCAGCCACCCCAAGTATGTTTCCACTTTATGGTCAATGTGGGGGGCACTGAATAGTTAACAAAACTAAAGTGGAATTCATCAAAACCTGGCTTAAATGTGTTTTTTCGTTTTTAAAACATCTTTGAAATTCACTTACGGCATAACTTTGATTTGCTGTGGTATTTTGTTCCACTCATATTGTTTCCAATAACCATACATAAGCATGCTTATTAAAAGATATTTTCAAACTTTTTATACCTTCCATGTTCTTTTAAGCAGAATGGAAATCTTTTGTAAATTCGAGCCTCGATGATATGGTGACGTCAAACAGGTTCAAGTTGGTGCATGTCAAAGATCAGTATTTTTTCTCCATAAATGTTAACTTGAGGAAATTGCATCTCAACTGCACGCAAATAAAGATTTTCTTGTATGTAGGCCCTACCATGAAAATGTGAACCCGTGTTACACAAAGGGAAGATAGTGGGTTCTAACTATTAGGGTGGTTTGTGGTTAACACTAGAACCGCCGAATGCCTACGCCAACAGGCTTCAGAGTTTGTAATTAAAACTGCCATTTTGAAAGCTACACCCTCCTCCTTCCATTACTTTTCCTAAATAGGTTTATATTAAAGTGTTCCATTGTGAGAATTCTAATCTCACAAACGGAAAACTATTTAGAGACTATTTACCTGTTTTTTTTGTTTTTACCGTGTTTTACGACTTAATCTGCCAAAAGCACACGTCACTTTATGTTGGTACTCAGGCAGCCCACTGATGCCGCGTTTCCATTGGTGCTTTACCCCGGCACCAGGGTCACACCGGTGATTTTTGCTAATGTTGGCTCCAGACTTTTCTGTTTCCACTATACATTTGGTACCAAGGACTTAAGGAGGGGCTCAGGTGGGGAGGGAGGAGTAAACTATCAACGCAATTTAGTTTTCCGGTTACGAAAAATAAAAGGCAATATTTTTCTGGTAGTAAAATAAAACAAACAATAATGCCATGCTCAGTTTGTTTACAATACGTGTTTGAACTTTAGTAATAAAACTAATTTCTTCCTCAAACTCCTGCGACCGGCTCCTTCTCCACCTACACGTAACTAAGCCAGTGTATTCATTATTTAGTTTGATAACTGTTTTGTCAAAACTATCTACCTTTAATAGAAGGATTTGGGAGAAATCTGAGGTAATTTTATGTTGTAATAGGGTCTGCAGGCAACATCTCGGTCTCAGCGCTGTGTTTTTGCCGGACCGCGTAAGCGGAGCCGGCCAAGAAGACCGACCGACCGACCTACCGACCGACCCTTGTTAAATAGCATAGTGGTTAGTGAAACGGACTTGTAAACTATAGGTCCCGAGTTCGTATCTCCTCGCAGGCGAAGCAAAGTGTGCATTATGAATTATTCCGTATAGACGAAAACTTTGCTGGCTAAAACCTTCAATATCTGCATTATAGTAAGCCTGAAATAAAACAGTTAGCGGTTATATTGCGACTGTTTCTGGTGGATTTTCGAAGTACGCATCTGTGCATTTTGGGTCAAGATAGACAAACACATTTGCTGGCTACAACATACAGTAGTTACGATATAGTAAGCCTAAACTGTTTACGGTTATATTGCGAAAGTTTCTGGCATGGAAAAGTTCATCTTCAGTCTTGCTAGCAATTGCTCAATTCTTATGATTATTCCTAGGAAGTTAGTAGATACTAGTAAGCCTACTACTGGCTAATAAGCTGTTAAAACGGCCAGTGGCAAGTTCATAGATGCTATGGTGGAGGTGAACTTAATAAGAAACGTTAGTCAGTTTAACACAATGCTCAGTGGTGTCTAGCGACTGCTGAAATGTGTAATGCTGTGGTGTAGTGGTTAAAGGCAGTGCCTCTCATGTGTTAGACCCAAGTTCGAATCTATTGAGAGCAACGACATTTATTAATTATTTCTGGTAGATTCCACGATTCTCTCGTCTTTTCACTTGATGAAAAAGTTAGTTATCGTCCCCTTTATTGATAGTTATTGTATCAATTTCATTCACGAATGAAAGAAAAAAGTATGTTCTTATGCCATGAAATGACATAGCTTTGGCAGACTCGCTAGCAATTGCTCAATTCTTATGACTATTCCAGTTAGTAGATACCAGTAAAGCTTATTACTGGCTAATACGCTGTTAAAACGGCTAGTGGCAAACGCCATACAGTGCATAGACGCTATTTGTGGTGGAGGTAAACTTAGTAAGAAACGTTAGTCAGTTTAACTGTATCAATGTCATTCATGAATGGCCAATTAACTGTTAAAACAGCCAGTGGCAAATGTACAGCTCTGTGGTGTAGTGGTTAATGACACAGCCCATTGCTTGGATGACCTGGGTTCGAAACTCGAGAGGGCAACACTTTCTATTGCGGGCCGGCTGAACTAGACATGCCTGGTTTCTTGTTTTATTGAGTCAGTGGTATTGTACCACATTCGGTCGTTCCAACTCTTTCCCTTCTGAGTCTTTGCTGCCCTGTAGTATTGCTTTATTTTATCAGGGATCTCTTTGTTAGATTGGATGAAAACCATTATGAGAATCCTAAAGACTTAGCAAATTATACACATCGCTATTTGAATAGCACAACATGCGGCGTTTTCTGTCGAGTCAATGGCATTGTTCCAACTCTTTCCGTCGTCAGTCTTTGCTGCCCTGTACTATTACTTTATTCTACCAGGGATCTGTTTGTTAGATCGGATGAAAACCATTACAAGAAGCCTAAAGCAAACGATACACATCGCGATTCGAAACCGCAAACCCCGCCCTAAGTCCTAAAGTCCAGGGCTTGGCACCAAGTGAGAGCCGGGCCACTCGGCCATGGCCTAGTGGCCGACTGGCCCTGGGCCGTGTCAATGGAAACAGAAAAAAATCGTGACTGTAGGGTAAAACACCAGTGTTTGGCACCAATGGAAACGCGGCATAATGGTAACCAGGCTCCAATCACCCCTCATTGAATGAATGACATCAATGGATGAATGGGTGATACTACCAGATGAATGATCAGAGCCTTGGTTGAATTTGAATGAACTTACAACTATAATTTTTTGCGAAACTAAATACCAACAATATTATTAACTGTTTAACAAATTAAATGTTATTGAAACATAATGCAAACTATATTTTAGATTAGATTCAACTTTATTTTCATTGAACAGTACAGTACAACGAAATACAGTTAGCATCTAAACCGGAAGTGCAAGTAGAGGGCAGAAAAATTACAAGTATTTACAAGTATTATGTATATGTACATAACAAGTGGACTGTGTAGATGTGCAATGAAGGCAAATGCAGTACAAAATGCAATACTAAATGTGCAATTAAGGCAAATAGAGGAAGGCCGAAAATTCACAAGTTTTAGGTATAGTGAATGTTACAAGTGGGATAATAGTTATTTGGGTACAAATGGCTATTTCTAAATGGCATTCTAGATGCGCAAACGAGGCAAATGAAGGAGTAATGTAATAGGGTAGCATGAGCAACCAGGATGCGGAGATAGCAGCAAGGTTCTCGAGGTAGACGTGTGTAACAACTGCGCAAATGTAAGCACAATGGCAATTCTAAGTGTGCAAAATGTAAATGTGCAAAGAGGCAAATTGAATGTACAAGGTGCATGTGCAACTGAAATGCAGGGATAGCAGTGGTGAGGTTCCTGATGTAGACACATACCTGCAACAACTAAAAAACTTTAATTATCAGGCTTTGCAAGGCAGTGTCAGAGAAGTACAAGGGAATAGTGCAACAAGGACCTGAGAGGTGGGGGGTGTGGTGAGTGATGGGTCACAGAGTTCACAGAGTGCTCTGGGTCACAGAGTTCAGCAGGGTTACAGTGGATGGGAAGAAACTGTTCCTGAGCCTGCTGGTGCGGGACCGAAGAGACCTGTACCGCCTGCCTGATGGTAGGAGGGCAAACAGTTTGTAGCATGGATGTGAAGGATCCCTGATGATCCCACGCACCCTGCGCAGACACCGCTTGTGCTAGAGGCAGGAAGCTGGGCACCAGTGATGTGCTGGGCCGTTTTCACCACCCATTGCATGGCCTTCCGGTCGGCTATGGAGCAGCTGCTAAACCACACTCAAAAAGTACAGGCGCTGCTGCGCCTTTTTGACCAGAGCTAAAATGTTGATGGTCCGGGAGAGGTCCTCGGAGATGTGGGCACCCAGGAATTTGAAGCTGGACACGCTCCACCTCAGTACCATCGATAAGGACTGGGCTGCAGCTTTTAGACTTCCTGTAATCCACAATGAGCTCCTTGGTTTTCTTTGCGTTGAGGGTCAAGTTGTTGTCAGCACAAAATGCCGCCAGGCGCATGACCTCTTCCCTGTAGGCTGATTCGTCATTGTCACTAATCAGGCCTACCACCGTGGTGTCGTCTGCGAACTTGACGATTGTGTTGGAACTGTATACAGGAACGCAGTCGTGGGTGAAGAGAGAGTACAGAAGAGGGCTCAGCACACAGCCTTGTGGTACACCAGTGTTCAGGATCAGGGTGGAGGAGGTGAAGTTGTCTAACCTGACAGACTGGGGTCTGTTGTCCAGAGTCCAGTAGCAGAGAGAGGGGCTGATCCCCAGGTCATGGAGTTTGTTGACCAGCCTAGAGGGGATGACAGTGTTGAATGTTGAGGTGTAGTCTATGAATAGCATTTTCACTGGAGGGCTTGTCCAGGTGGGTCAGGGCAGAGTGTAGAGCCGTGGAAATGGCATCCTCTGTAGACCTGTTCGACTGGTAGGCAAACTGGTAGGGATCCAGTGTTGGGGGGAGGCAGAACTTAAGGTGGGCCAGAACTAGTCTTTCGAAGCATCCTGAACAATTTAACAAATATTTTGAATGGCAGACGTAAACCAAAGCGCAGAGCGCAGATAATTTTAATAAAAGGTGAGGCAGATGCACAGAACCAGGGACAGGCAAGATCGGAGTCCATAATACAGACAGAGAGCGTCCAAACACACAGGTGGCAGGTGAAACAGGTGTTCAGAATTCCGGTGATGGTGATCTGGGACAAAGGCTGCGTTCAGCAGACAGACACTGAGTACTGGAGGTAGAACTTGCACATCCTATCATTTGCCCATTAATTTTCTCTTCTTATTTTCATGAAGATTCAGCATCTTATGTGGACTAATTCATCAAACGTATTATGCCAAATAAATATTTGTGAAACCAAATACCAACAATATACTTGACTATTCAACAAATTAATTGTTATTGAAACATAATGCAAATTATATCCTGAACAATTCAACATACGTTTTACACACCTCCCGGGCTTAAACGCCCCCGTAGTTCTCCACCAAACTAGCAAAATACGCCACATTTTATTTCCACACATTCCTTGGTTGCCACTATTCTTGTTCATCTAGAAAATGTTGCCGAAAATTGTCTCCCCTCCCTATCTTGAAGCGTCGGCTATAATTGACTAATTTTCTATTTGTCAGAAAAGCTATGGCTAGATTTTAAACTAACACACCTCCAAATGAGTCAAGAGGACGAGAGATATGTCGGCGATGATGGTGTATACTTCTGGAAAACATATGCCCACTGTAACATGTAGCCTAACAGAAAACTGCACATTACAGGTGTCTTTTGTGCGAATAAACAGCGATTTTTGTCGAAAATAAAATGCGGAAAACGTAATCATTTTACTGTTGTCTTTAAAGACATAAATAATGTTTTGTTCAGCTAAGATAAGGAAAACGTATGCTAAACTGACAACGAAGTACAGGACACACATCAACACACAAGCAAGCATATCGCAGCAACAGAGAATAGCCTGCGCGTTCACTCGAAGGGGGGACAGATTCTGGCAGGGGGACAGTTTTCGGCACAACACCGGCTTTGTGGAATGTGCAATATCACAATTAAAATAGTTTTTTATTAACTCACTTAAATACTGCTATCAAGACTGAATTTCTTTCAAAGGTATAGATATTACTGATAGAATGATTTTGACACCTATACATGGAATTAATCTTAAGTGGGGGTAAAATAACCCCCGGGGGCTTTTTACCCAATATGGAGGGGCGTTTTGCCCAGATAGTGGGGTAAAGCGCCCCGTTTATAAAGTTTGGCATTTGATTAAGTTGCAATTAAATAGAACCATTCTGCCCAATATATCTAAATCTGACGAAACATTGCTTTTTTTCAGTCAGAAAATACAGATTTCCCGGGCGTTTTCCCCAAAGTTACCCTACAGCATGTTTTTATGCATTTGTACATTTTTATGCGTAATGTCCATACATTTCTAAGACATACATATTTTTGGAATATTTTCTATCCAATTCCTTTACATATTTCACATTTCTATAGATTTTATTGGTAGGCCTATATACAGGTGCTGGTCATATAATTAGAATATCATCAAAAAGTTGATTTATTTCAGTAATTCCATTCAAAAAGTGAAACCTGTATAATGTATACATTCATTCCACACAGACTGATATATTTCAAGTGTTTATTCCTTTTAATTTTGATGATTATAACTGACAACTAATGAAAACTCCAAATTCAGTATCTCAGAAAATTAGAATATTGTGAAAAGGTTCAATATTGAAGACACCTGGTGCCACACTCTAATCAGCTAATTAACTCAAAACACCTGCAAA
>JACXGI010017189.1:0-14867 GCA_016801175.1 Esox masquinongy
GGGGGGGGGGGGGGGGGGGGGGGGCTCTCAAAATACACACGTTGGTCAAGTCAAGGCGAGGGTAAGAATATGCCTCGTCATACACATATACTGTCCCTTCCCACGTTTCCCTCTGTTAACCCATCCACATACACACACACACACACATACACACACACAGTGTCCCAGAGCCTCATATGTTTTACAAACAAGCTGCCAAAAACAAAATATGAGCTGTTTTCAAAGAGCCCCCGTCTTTGGAGAAAAGGGGTAACAGAAATTGTTTTTGTAAGAATGCAATCCATTCAAAGAATCATTTATTAGGCTTGAGGCTTTCGCGCGTGAATCATTAATGAGCTAATGTCACGGGCCGTGCCAGCGGAGGGGAACACCGTGTTCCAGGACAGATCGGAACACCACCGCTTATACAGCGTGTTTGTGTTGACTCTCAAGGCCTGCCTGGAATAATCAGTCGATGTCGTCTGTCAGAGCTGGGTAGGACTGCGTGTTTGTGAGAGAGAGAGAGAGAGACTGGTCAGTCAGATACAGTGGTCACACTATCTCCCTGCTGACAAGTGTCACCAGGCTCAGCTGCTCCGGGGTCTGTGTGGGGGTGGCGTAGGAGTTGGGCGAACGGGGAAAGGGGTGGGAGAGGTGACAACAGGGCCCTGCTGAGAGCGACGAGCATGCACCCCTTGGCAATCCAAATTTCAGCACCCCCACATCCCCCCGTCTCATCCCTCAGGTCCAGGGAGAGCAGGGGGGGTTCTCCAGGCTCTGGGTACAAGCCTACAACGAGGCGCTACATAGCTCCAACATGTTTGCTTGGATTAGACATGCATTGTCAGATGTGGTCGACAAGGGGCATTTGCACGTCTATCTATAGCCTAGGCTTAAAGCGCCAGAGGTCTAGCTGTGAAGAAAGGCACATACACACATTTCTTTTCACCCCGTTTCACTCACATACCTTGGCACCTAAAAAGTGTGAAAGTGTACAGCAAGCATATTGGTACATAGCCCAACCCTATTTAACATTGCCATGTCCCCTCGGGGGAAGCTGATGTCGAGGATTCAGCACTCCTTGGGTAGTGTTCGTAGCCATAAATATCCCCGCTCTGCAGCTCTGATTAAAGCTTTGGATAGGGTTGCACTGTCTAGGACGCTGCCATGTTTCACTGAGCAACGCAGCTCATTAATTAGCGTTCAGTTAATTGTGGCCCTTTAAAAATATACTGTGACGCATGACATCCCCCACGTGCTGAGGGGCAAAATACCCAGGTCGCTTTCACTGAGGGAAAGATGCCAAAATTCCCCTTTTCAGTTCGTCCTCTACCTCGACCCAACACCAGGGGCACCGGAGCACTGGACCCGGTCATCCGCCAGCCGACCGGCACCCGTGATCTCACTTCCCCCGACGCCTGGTGGTGTCCGTCAACAAGGAGAAGCAGCTGGCGCGCACACACACGCTCCCTCGCGCTCGCACACCCGCAGGGAGTCGTGTTCGCCCGGAGTGTGAAAATAAGATCCCCCGCTTCAATAAATGCCTCTTAACAGAGGACCAGTTAGATGCTTCCCAGCTATGCCTGGCGTCCCCTGGCTAAACCGCCTCATTAGCAGCAGGGGACCCAATATTTGCAGCCCAGTTTAACACCGTTTAGATTTACACTTACTAGGCTGCCACCCTGCCAAATCAGGGCTCCGGGTCACTTCTCCGGCCCTTTTTTATTTGCTGTTCATGTGGTATTTAACAAGTAATAACCTGTCCTCGGCAGCCTGGGCTATTTACAGAGGACTGGATTAGAGGCTGGTTGCAGTGTGACTCGTCCGCCGGGCACAGGGCAGGCAGGCTGGAATTCCGGCCCCCCCCCAGGTCCACCTCTGAAAGCGTTTCTCGGCGCAATGAAGATCTCAGAGCACTCTGGTATCATTCCAGACACAGGGAAGGGGTAATGAGGCGTGCTGAGGGCTCTCTCCCTCTCGGCTCTACTCTCAGTCACTCGAGGAAACTCTCTGGCCACTTTCTCTTTGCAGTTCATCCCTCACCTCAGACAGGCACATAGCTTCTCTCCGTGACAGAGCCGAGATGACTTTGCAATGCTGATGACGTGAGCGACTGTGACTATCGGTGTGAAATTGTGGAGTTGTATACTTAGCTTTAGGTGGCTCTAGGAAGTGGCGGCTTGTGATTGGCTGAGTGGTAGGGGCGGTACCGAATGGTGACAGAATTGTTATATAATCAGACATTGCTCAGGTTAAGCAATAAATCATTGCTCGAATTAATAAAACATATCTATTAATCTTTCACTCTGTTATTATGCAAGGCAAGAACAAATAACGCTGGCAGTGGAAGGCACATGTTTAGCTCAGGACACAACAACATAGACGTCAACAATGGGATATCGATAGCAATTAACGCTGCATACTATAGGCTACTGTACAGAAAAAAACTATGACATGGCAGGTTGACAGCAAATATAACTACATCAATAGCAAGAAAATTAACTAGCCAACTAGTTGACAAGTGGTGCATTGTCAGAAATAATTCTCCTGCCACAATGTTGAAAGCTCTTTCTAAACGACTGAGCAAATTCCCAACAAACTTTCGTTCCTGCTTTTACAGGCTTTGCAAGACTAACAAAATGTGTATACTGCCAAATTTTATTTGGCTAATAGCCTTGCTAATAATTAGGCTACCTTTGCAAAGCATATCAGATGTCTGGAGCCACATAGCCAAGTTTTCTTCCATTCCGGTAACAAGTATATTTTTCCAGGTTATGAGCATATTGCTTTCCTCTGTCTCCTACAATTTGATGCCGCAGCTTGTTTGATGCAGATGTATATTTTATCTTGTCCAATCTCTCCTTTTTCTAGCCCTTTGGTATTGTCATGATGACCGTGACAGAGTGACTATGTTTCTTGCTGTGTTCTGCCCAACGCCCTGAGCTTCTGTGACACAGAGTTATAGTTAAATTGAAAAAGCTTGTTTTTAACAAAAACTGTAAGCATATTTCCCACGCTAATGAGAATTTGTAACACGGTCCCTAATATAATACAACTTTATTGTTACAATCACAAGTGGAGCTCGCGCCTTAACACCTTTATGGGGCACCACCGGGCACCACTGGCTTTGGGTATTAAGATATTTGAAGTCAAGTTTAACTTCATAAACCTTCCATTGACTTCTTAGCACATTCCATTGGAACTTCATTCATTGGCACATTTCCATTTTAGTGTACAGACCAACAAAAAAACGTTTACACTCTGAAATTATAACACCTTCAGTGTGATTTTTTTTAGGGGAAAGCACACTTTTGCCTGGTACCATAATTTTCATTAAAATCTCAACATGTTTTTATTCAGTACGCCAACTAATTATAAAAAAAAGCCTGATGAACTGTACGAAATGCGTAGATAGGCAAAAAATATATTTTGATAAAACATGCAAGCAAGACAAACAGAGACACATGGCCTTAGAAGGGTGCAAGAAGGTCTCAACCATCAGCTATTATCTCTTAGGAGACACTGAAACAAACATGAGGTACTGTCCAGGTGGCTCCATGGAAGACACTGCCAAGAGATGAAACTATCTCAGTGTCAGCGTTTTCATTTGATCCGGCACTCGCACATATGTCTTTAAAGTCTACAGGGAGCCCAAAGGATTGATGCAGTCTCCAACAGACTACTGCAGGCTAATCTGCAGCGAGTCTGGCCCCCAGAATGCCCAATCTGGGCGGATGATCTTCTCATCAGATCCCCAGCCCTCTGGATGCCCAGAGCGTGCCAACTATTCTGCTTCTTTGTTGTGGGTGCCAGCGAGCACCAGACGGGCAGAGGAGGAGCAAATACACAAACAGGGAGGAAGGAGAGAGGGAGGAGTGGAGAAAGGGATAAAGTGGGTCTCCTCATTCCAGAACTGTTAAATGGAAGGGGCAGCCATTCTGACTGGGAACAGAGCCACTTTCCAGTTCCACTGGAGTTCTGGGTCTGGCACTATGGCAACCCGGAAATCATAGCTGTTTGCAGCAAAGAAGTAGTTACTACTAGTGATATTCTTATTGTCATTAATAACATTATTATCACATTCTGTTTTTGGGATTGTAAAAACTGTTGGGTCTTATCAGGCAACTTTTGTTGGACTCATGCTCTTCATGAGCTAATTCACACTCGGGAAAAGACTGGCAAGTGTCCTTGACTTGATGAAGGCCCACTTACAATGGAAATAAGGCTTCTCTGGAGCCACTTAAAATCGTTACATGTCTTTAAGCTAACAGATTATCCAAATCGTGTTAGAACGCGTCTCCGTCACAGGTAGGTTTTCTGGGTTTCAGCAACAACAACACGCGTCCATGATAGCGGCAGCTAGTAGCTGCAGAAGGCCTACTTTGTGAGCCTGTCTCCGTACGGACGTCGGTAATGCCGGTGTACTTATTCAGTGTGAAAAAAGTCCCCCATTAGAAGCACATTTGAAGAGCCCTAGAGAATGCTACATTGGCGGCCGTTCCTCTCTCCTCCACTAACACCCTCTGCCCGCATTAACACTCCAACCATTCAGCTGTGATTAGAAAACCTCTTGGCTGCCAGAGTTTGCAATCATTTGACCGTAATGAATTCCAATCATTCCCCCCTCCTACCTCCGCTCCCACTTCAACTAGACAGAAGGCAAGAGGAGCAAGCTGGGGGCTGGTGGGGGGGCGGGGGGTTGTTGGAGAGACGACTACAACGAGATAGACGATGGAGTGCGAGAGAAGAGAGAGAAGAGGGGTAACAATGAAGCAATAAGGCAGTGTTGAAGTGACTGGGATAAACTGGCCACGTACGTTAAAGTGAGAACAAAGGTACTATATGGAGAGAGTATTTCATAAAAACAGACGTCACACAAGTGTTGGCAGACAGATTAATGACATTAAAAAAAGGACAGAGTTGACATTTTAATTACTAATAATATCAATGCTACCTGTCTTTATTCACAGAGAGTAGACTGGAGGCCAACGGGTAGACACGGAGGCAACAGAGACAGGCGGCCTGGGTAGGGGAAGGAAAGGATAGACAGATAGACAAAGACAAGTGGGATGGAGATGCAAAAAAAGCTTGACAACCTGTAACCCTCCCAAGAATGAGAGAACTATGAATCCAGCCATTCTTTGCACTGATACGGTAGGCGGTTGTTCCATTGCTCAGCTTACTCAAAGCATTCATCTTCGACAGAGCACATCATCCACCAGCGTTGTCTCATGGATCATGAGTCATTGATTCGGCAGTCATTCAGAGAGAGATTATATATTATGCTGCATTTGCCGCGAAGCTGACAAGTGACAAGTTCTTTGGGATCTGGAGTCAGGACACAGAGGGGTGTAGCAAGCAAGGGCAAGGTGTAGAGTTTTGTTCCCATCAGCTCATGTTTTAAGGACTGGCAATTTTCTGACCAAGAAATACAATAAATAAACCATGTGAATAAAAAATATACAAACACAACAGACACAAAACACTGGAGGTGGTGCAACCCAGGAAGCAGACATCCATCTTTTTCCCCAGAAACGTACCCGACTCCAATACCAAATGATCCTAGAAAAAACATATACCTGTGGACTTCTAATCCTGCTGTGGGTGGACACACCTCATACCGAAAGAAACATGGCTCAGAAACAATCTCGCCAAAATACAAAAGTTTCGAGCTGAACATAAAATATGATGTTCATGTGTTGTAGAATCTCTTGACTGAGTGCTAGCCCCATTAACACTTTAGGGATATTCCAGTTACCACACAGACTGTTGTATTAGCACTGGTTAATATGGTATGACCTTTAGTATACTGCTAATACCTTTGGTGAATTGAAAGCACTGGTAGATTCTGTCTTCCTTGTGTGTATACATAAACTGCCTATATAAAACATAAATGTATATGTACACATACGCACACATACAGAACAGTATTTGAATGATATTTTAATCATTCTGAAAGCATTATTTCTGTGATTTGCTTGTTGGCTGTGCTTAGTGATTAACATTATGTACTAATTCAGTTAGTTTTTTTAAAATCATTTCATTGTAAGAATAATTTTTCACTTCTTCAGTGTCATGACTGATTGAACATCAAACAAGCGTTTTTTTCACTCTCTCTCGGATTTACGGCCTTTTTTAAAGACAGCTAGCATTCAGACATATTAGAAGAGCAATCTTGCTAATGTTAGACGATTTTCTTGCTTGGCTAGCGTTAGCCGTATCTCAGTGCGCTGTGCTACCGTGAACCTGAAGGGATTGCAGTGAGATCCTTCAGCATCAGCACAGTCAGCGCCCATCTATCACGCTCATCCGTAGACGTCGTCTGGGAAAAATGGCCTGGTCATGTAATGTGATGAATCCACAGGCCTTGAGTAACTCACACCAGGTGTACTGGATAATCTAAATGTGAGGTCTCCATTTGTGCACACACGCGCACACACACACACACACACACACACACACACACAGTTTTTCAGCTCTGTCTCAGAGTGATGATGCGTCAGACAGAAGCACCATGGTAATGACCTTTCCCCAGTGCCATCCCAATGCTTTATGTCCCCCCAGTGTGACCCTCCTGGCCAGCAGTGACCCTCCTGGCCAGCAGTGTCCCTGTCACCTACTATCACCCGTACAGTCACGCCACACATAGCCAGCAGATGAAGGCCAGTCCAACCGTGTCCGGCCGTGTCTGCGTTAGGGACAAGGCCAGCGATTGTGAGGTTGTTGCTAGCAGTTCATCACAGCATGATGGCATCGAACGATACAGTACCGTGGTTAGGATTCAAAACGGGATGTGACTTTTCCCAGGAAACATGAGCCTATTGGTGAATGGGTAAGGCGGGCAGAGGCTAGCACACACCAGCCTAACATGGACTAAACCCCACAACCAGGTAAACTGGACATTCAGTAAACTATTTGGGGCTTGTTAGCACAAGCTTGTTTTTTGTGGAACCATTACAATGTAAAGGGACATGGCAGTCAAAAAATATATATTTTTGTTTTTGTTCCACTAATGAATTTTTCAACATTATGAACTCGAAATAACCCTCTGAAATTATGAAAACTATAATTATGCCTTTTTGTTTAAGAGTTTCGGTGTGTCTACACTGGGACAATATTTGAGCCCACCAATTTATTTCCCTGCACTGTGCACCCATCGTGTCAGTAATTTAGGCACGTTTTCTGGGCTGTCGATATTCAATTACTATGTTCAACACTTACTTTACTAGCAAGCTAGCTGAGTTACCCATACTGTTTCGGACACTTTAAAAATTCAGATGAAGCGTATCAGAACATCTCAATCAATAACAATTTAGTTGCCTGATTGAGATTACGTTGCTGGTCCACCTGAGATCACGCGTGGTTTCAAGACGTGATTTCAACACACAGACCTATGTGGGTTCCTGCCTAGTTAGGCAGATAAAGCAAAGCACGGGGTCTGGCTGCTCCACTGGTCCTAGAAATGGAGAGTGATAGAGAAGTAGAAAGACGACCCGGAGAGGTTAATTGTCATCTCGTTCGACTCCACGGTGCATTAAATGTACGGCAGTGTGTTTTCACCCTGTCCGGTGGAAGGGATTTCAGAGACAGCCTCTCCTATCGTCCATCCTCGGCCTCAAGATCCAATCTGATCTGAAGTCAGGCTGCCGTGACACCGAGCCAGATATGACCTACTCTCCGCCCCTCCTCGGCCCCCCTGTCCTCCTAATGACGGCTTGGCGTTGCTAGGTTATCACCCAGGGCGGTCTGGAGCAGCTCTACGAGCGCGAACCCACTCATGCGTGCTACGGCTGGAAAATTGGATGGCAAAACATAGCTCTGCCCGGCCTAACAAGGCTTGGGGCAGCCAGTGAACTTAAAGAGCAGGTTGGAGGGTTGATGTGGTGCCTGGCCACCCAGCCGCCTCGCCGTTCAGCCCCAATCTCAGCGCTGTCTCCCCGGGGAAATTTGAGAGGCAGCGGGCCGTGTGTCTGTGTGTGTGTGTGTGTGTGTGTCTGTGTGTCCATGTGTGTGTGTGTGCCTGTGTGTGCACACGTATGTCTCTCCAGGGAAGGTGACAGAACATCAAGCTGTGTCTGTGATTTCTGACTAGGGCTGACAGTGCAACCTGACTGCAGGGTCTGGGGTTCGCTGCTGTTGGGGACTGTTGGAACACACACACACACACACACACACACACACACACACACACACACACACACACACAGACACACACACAGAGATAGTGTGATTAAATACATAATAGTTGCTGTTATATATAAACAGACAGAGAGTGAGAGAGAGTGTATTTATAGTATAACATCTTACACTAACACTATTTATATTTTACTATCTTTGTGGGTATGCCAATCATTATTCCCAATCCCATGTTCAATACCAATACCCCCAAAAACCTTAACCTTAAACCTACAACTAATTTCCAACCATTAGCATCAACCCTAATCATTACTCTAACCTTAATTGTAACTTTTACCCTAAACCTAATACCTTTGCCAAAAATGTGCATGTTTTTCCTCATAGCAACTGGCAACATTTTCCCACAAGGTCCACTTTTCCACACCGTGATATTAAAACATGTACACACACAAAACACACACAAATGCACAAGCATACACACCTAATTGTATCACTATTTGTGATACAGATCATGGCACAGTGCACTTATCCAGCAGAACTCCCATAATCTTCTCTGGCCATCGATTGGCTATTAACTGCTGAGAAAACTAATGTCATTCCTATTGATCGGATGATCTTACAAAAGACCCACTCCAAATAAAATGCATCAGAATGTCAGCATTAGCCTGTGAACACCCAAGAGGGAGCTACTGTCTCTTACATACCAATATTATCTTCCTCAATCTTCTGCTTTAAAATCTACTGTATATGATTATCAGTGATTCATGAGTGTTGAGTAAGCATAGGACAGTACATGTATCATTAAACTAAATACATATGAATTCTTCAGATAAAGAATTGATTTTAAATGTAGTAAATTATTTCTCACTGTTAACATTTCACATTGATATATATATATATATATATATATATATATATATATATATATATATATATATATATATATATATATATTTATATAACAACTGAAGATTATAATATTTTCATTAGCTAAAAGAGTTCATTATATTTTACTTCTGCTCTGTATCACTGGTCATTTATAGATTTGATCCATTTAAAACAAGTCACCCGTCAGAAACTCCGCTCAATGGCACCAGCCTTTGTTTTCTAGTGCAGTGATAACTGATGTGGGTGGATCGTACAAACCTGAAAAGAGACACGGGTCACTGGTGTCACTAAACAGAACTGGATCAAACAGCAGATGGCGCTCATCGCTTTCCAGACTCCTCCCTGGTGCCTCCCCCATCCCTCCATCGTCCCTATCTCCCTCTTATCCCCCTTTCCCGCTGACACCCCCCCCCCCTCCACCAACCCCACACATTTTGCACTTGTTCCTCTGTTCCTCGCCGATGTCAAGTGCCACAGTGGAGCAAGTGGCTTGGCCACACAAAGAGCCCTCTCATGGCCGGAGCACCTCCCCCCACCAATCACACACACACACACAAACACACACACACACACACACACACACACACACACACACACACACACTGAGCCAGCAGAGCCTCCTTCATCTGTCACTCCACCTGCCTCCTCCATGACACAAATCCAAAATGGCTGCATAGTTGCTAACAGAAGCAGGAGGAGGCGTGTGCGTATATGACCTCAGTATATGCGAGTGGATGTCTGCAGTGATACCCGCGACCGGTTCTGCCGCAAACCACTTACCACAAAGACATATTGGTAAAATAAATGAGTCTGTCAAGAAATACGGTGGATATTTCACGCTGATACCTACATATTAAACACCTATGGTAATCTCTAAGTAGGTTTATATATTCAGGAAAATATTTTACAGCTTTATCATAATGTATCATAATGTAAATTCATTTAATTTGATTTTTGTATATAATTTGTATTACCAATGATAAGAATTGGAAGAACATAAAATTCCACATATTCCTTAAAATAAAGAGAAATACTGGTAGTTCACTGGTAAAGTTTGGAGGTTTACAGTAATATACCCACTCTTTTTACAGTAAAAACCCACTCTTCTTACAGTAATAAATCCACTCTTTTTGTGCCGCAAAATGATTAGCACTGACAGGGGCCTTGTGATCACATATTGTAAACAACGGTTAAGTTAATCAACTCTATTCTGTATTTAGTGCAGAACCAGGGTGGCTAAATAAATACTGAACTTCCTGATAAATACTGAACTTTGGCATGGGCATAAATACTATGGCATTTCACAAAGCCCCCCTGATCAGACTCTAGCCAGGTCAAGATGGACGAGGCCTTCCTGACGGCCAGTTTGTCCCCCTGCTTTCTGAGTCCCTCACTGGGCCATGTTGTGGTGAGACCCCCCCCCCCCACCCAAGCCACAGTCACCTCCAGTTGAGGAGCCAGCATCCCTAAGTGCCCATTTCCATCTTCATCCGTTTCCATGCTGAACCCAGACCCCCACACCTCACGCTGCCGCCACCCCCGCTGTCACAGCAGGAACCTCCCCGATCCAACCTGCCCGAGTCGGGGGAGCCAACAGGTCCGTCTCGACGTAACCATCCGTGTTCGTCCCGTTGGCCCTAACCCCTTCCCCCGACACCACCAACCAGTGTCTGCCTGGCTGGGTCTAATGGACCAAGCTCAGACTTCCTCAGGCCCCCTCTCCCCCCCCCCCCCCCCCCCCCCCCCCCCCCCCCCCCCCCCCCCCCCCCCTCGGGCCCTGGGACAAGGCTCTGGCACGGTGAGATCCGCAACACCTCGGCCCGGCTGCCATCTGTTCCCCCTAACAGCCCGTCTTCTTGTTAATGTGCGGCCTGATGACGGATGTAGGCCTCGTGTTGGCCGTGCATAAAGAGACAGCGGCAATCTGTAGCTAAAATTAAACAGATTGATGTGCGGCGGGGCAGAACAGACACACCACACCCGCACGCACACACACACACACACACACACACACACACACACCCTTCTTTTGGCGGATTAGCACTCCCTTCCTCCTGTACCACACTGGTGGAGTAGTTTGTGTGGGCTATGCTGTCATGGCCGCTTGTTTTGCCCCCCCCCCAATAAACATTGTGGATTGAATGTGCGATTGTAAGTCAACCGGCTGTGATGGTAATATCAAAACCTCAGTACCATTTTGTTGGGCAAACTCAGAATCCGTCTCAGTTGGCTGCCAAAAATGATTCACTGAATCACCCTCAAAACTGGCTTAAAAGTCCCATGTCATTTCTGTTGGAATCCAGCCAAGAATGATGCTAAATTTAACGATTTGAACTTCTAAACATCCCACAACTCAATTCAAGAATTATTGCCAATTTGCAACTCAATTTGAGATTTTTTTGTGCCTGGTGTGAGAGAACATAATAGAGCCTAACCCCACCTCCAAGACTACACAGAGAAAGAGAGAGAGACAGAGAACGAGAGAAGTCCTGGAAGCAAGAGCCAGAGGGGAAAATGGAAGACATTATTGCCTGAATAAAGTAAAGGATGCTACTGTTGGTCTTTGGTCAGAAGGAACAAAGAGATCACAAACACACACACACACACACACACACAAACACACAGACATTTGTACATACACGTGTGAGAGAGATAAGAGGTTTGTTTGTTTGTGTCCTTACATGGCTGGTGTTATAGACCCGTGCTGTCATTAAGGAGATAGGGGGACAGTGTAATAATTACCAGGGGCGTGTGTGTGATGGTGCATAGACACTTGAGGGATGGCCCGGGGCGGCCTGTGTGTGTCTGTGTGCATGCACGTGTCAGTGTATGTGTATTTGTCTATTAGTGTGTGTATGTGTGTGCGTGCATGTGTGTGTGAGTGTCTGTTAGTGTGTGTGCCTGCCTGTGTGTGTGTGTTAGTGTGTGTGTGTGTGTTAGTGTGTGTGTGTGTGTTAATGTGTGTGTTAGTGTGTGTGTGTTAGTGTGTGTGTGTGTGTTAGTGTGAGTGTGTGTGTTAGTGTGTGTGTATTAGTGTGTGTGTGTGTTAGTGTATGTGTGTGTTAGTGTGTGTGTTTCACTGGTTACTTCACTCGGCAGCGGCGGTGGCAGGTTCATTACCCTCCTAACGATGGGCTGATGGGAGTACGCTCAGAGGCCCTCATTTTTTCTCTCCTTCCTTTTATCTCTCCCTCCTTTCTCTCACTCCTTTCATCTCAGTGCCTCTCGTCCTGCTCCATTTGATTGCCATCTCACTGTTGCCGCAACAACTGGTAATGAGAGACACGGCAGAAAGAGAGAGAGAGAGCGATGAGAAAGATGAGAGAGAGAGGAGAGATGAGAGAGAGAATAGTGAGATTAGAAATACAGACACTGTTTACCATTGCTATCCTCTGTTGGCCACCCACCCTTCCTGTCTCTCTGTCCCTCTTTGTCTCTGCCCCTCTCTGTCTATCTCTCCATCTTTCTCTCTCTTTCTATCACTCCATCTTTCATTTTCTCACTGTCTTTTTCTCTCACTGTGTCTGTCTCTCTCTGTCTACATCTGTCTCTCTCTGTGTCTGTATCTGTCTTTCTCTCTCTATCTCTCGGTCTCTCTCTCTGTCTACATTGTCTTTCTCTCTGTCTATCTCTCTGTCTCTCTCTGTCTATCTCTCTGTCTCTATCTGTCTTTCTCTCTGTCTCTATCTATCGCTGTGTCTCTCTCTGTCTACATCTGCCTTTCTCTCTTTCTCTCTCTGTCTATCTCTGTGTCTCTCTCTGTCTACATCTGTCTTTCTCTCTCTCTCTCTCTGTCTATCTCTGTGCCTCTCTCTGTCTACATCTGTCTTCCTGTCTATCTCTGTGTCTCTCTCTGTCTACATCTGTCTTTCTCTCTCTCTCTCTCTGTCTATCTCTGTGCCTCTCTCTGTCTACATCTGTCTTCCTCTCTCTGTCTATCTCTGTCCCCCTCTGTCTACATCTGTATTTCTCTCTTTCTCTGCTTGTATTTCATTGAGTCTTCAGTGAATTCTCACATCCTTGTATGATAGTTTTTTCTTCAGTAAGGCACATCACAGTCAAAATCATTAGCAACTCATTTTAAGTAGAAAATCTTTTTAAGTCTCCACCTCACACACACGCTGACACACACACACACATCACACACCGCACACACACACAGGCCGTGCCAATCTGCACTGAACTGAAGTGACCTACGCAAGCAGATTTTCCTTCTTTCTCTCCATTCTGTCTTTTGACTGCCACACAATTGACCATTTACTCTCTCCCTCTGTCTTTCTCCATTTTTTTCAGTTTTTATTTCTCTGGTGAAGCACTCTGTACACCCTTAGTGGCGGCTAGCGGCTGAGGGGAAAAGTATTTTCAGGCTAAAGGAGGTGATCCTAACAAAAACAATACATTCTCCTCCAACAACCATTGTAGAGGGCCGTACTTGACTTGTTCACTGTCTCCACTCAGAATGTCACCCATAATGCATTGCAGCACTGACTCCAAACACTCAGATCTCATTCCAGGCTTCTCCCTTCTTCCGTGTCACAGTCCTATTGGCAAGGACGTTTCGGGACCGTGTCAAATGAATGGCGGGGAACAATTAGAAAACGGCGTCAACGCACGGCTCCACTCTGGAATCTGCAGATAACATTCACTTCACCAAACAAAAGCCCCAGAAGAGAAGCTTGTCTTTGAAACAGTGTCAGTTCATGTCAGATGCTTCTGCTCCATGTGGAAATTCCAGGGTTAGGCCGCATACCTTCAGTGCCCCTTGATAATCACAAAACCCTTTCATGAGAAGACAAGTGATAAAGCACGCACAAACACACACACACACGCACAAACACACACACACACACACACACACACACGTAGTTAGAATGCAAAGCCAAAACTGAGAGTACAAACTTGCTTAGACCCTGCACTTCCTATTCCTACTCTCATCCTGGCTAGCCCGGATTGCTCCCGGCTCATTCCTACAATGTACTATTACCCAGACAAATAGAGCAATTATAATAACCCATTATAATCATAGATAAACATTAGGGGAAGAGCATTAATGCGCCGTTGCGTTTGCGTCCTATTAGCATCAGCTTCTGTTTCCCTCCCTATCCGTCATTAACGCTTGGGTGCTCTGGACGGGCGGTGCGTGACCGCTAAGCTCTGGGTGGAGGTAGAGGTGGTGCCTCCTCTGCTCTAAAAGGGACCGTCTGGGGTTCCCTTCATTCAGCGCCACCTGTGACCTCTTGGCAGCCTGGGCCCACCTTGACACCTTTTGAACGAGGTCGCCGCCGCTCTCACAATGAGGTCGCCGCCGTCTCACAACGAGGTCGTTGCCGTCTCACAATGAGGTCGCCGCCGTCTCACAACGAGGTCGCCGCCGTCTCACAATGAGGTCGCCGCCGTCTCACAATGAGGTCGCCGCCGTCTCAGAACAAGGTCGCCGCCGTCTCACAACGAGGTCGCCGCCGTCTCACAACGAGGCCGACGCCGCCTCACAATGAGGTCGCCGCCGTCTCACAACGAGGTCGCCGCCGTCTCACAACGAGGTCGCCGCCGTCTCACAACGAGGTCGCCGCCATCTCTCAACCTTTGGCAGTAGATTATAGATTATACGGTCTAGATGCTAGAGGATCTGTAACTTTGCCAAGCGTCAGGGGTGCCATTTTGGGCACTGCTGTTGATGGTGGGGCCTGGTTTCTCTCTCCTCAACCTATATTAGTTGTCATGGGGGGGTTCTGTGGGCGCCATGAATGAATATTAATTACACGTTCAGTGTGACATCATTATAACATCCTGACTATTGATAACACATTCCATGTGACATCATTATAACATCCTGACTATTGATAACACATTCCATGTGACATCAT
>JACXGI010017191.1:0-14963 GCA_016801175.1 Esox masquinongy
CAACATCTATAACTACACATCTACCGTCAACACCAACATCTATAACTACTGTACACACCTACTGTCAACAACAACATCTATAACTACACATCTACCGTCAACACCAACATCTATAACTACACATCTACCGTCAACACCAACATCTATAACTACACATCTACCGTCAACACCAACATCTATAACTACACTGGATGAAAAAGAGAAAAGACACTGTAAGACTAAAAGAAATGATCATGAAAGAGAAGACAATGTAAGTATTAATTACATGATTAGATGATGACAAAGTATTGTTGGATGGGGTAATGTTGCTAAGCAGGCAGTGCCTGGACAGATGTAGTCTTAGCTAAGCAGACAGTGGCTCGACAGATGTAGTCTTAGCTAAGCAGACAGTGGCTCGACAGATGTAGTCTTAGCTAAGCAGACAGTGGCTGGACAGATGTAGTCTTAGCTAAGCAGACAGTGGCTGGACAGATGCAGTCTTAGCTAAGAAGACAGTGCCTGAACAGATGCAGTCTTAGCTAAGCAGACAGTGGCTGGACAGATGTAGTCTTAGCTAAGCAGACAGTGGCTGGACAGATGTAGTCTTAGCTAAGCAGACAGTGGCTGGACAGATGCAGTCTTAGCTAAGAAGACAGTGGCTGGACAGATGCAGTCTTAACAAAGCAGACAGTGGCTGGACAGCAACACAACCTCCCCTTAAGTCTAATTTAGTGATAAACAATAGCATCAGATCAGTGAACACACACACTCACACTCCTGTTCCTCCAGCAAGGATGGAGAGAGACAGCATCGATCTGACACTGTTTGCGGGACATTAAAGTGTTAAATCCCTGCCAAACTCTATAAATTCCCATCACACTCTCCTGTGCTATAAGACAGCCCTGTACTATCGATACTCCCCTATTCCATCTCCTTATCGCCTTTCTCCTCCAAATGCAAATGTTTGGCTGAGGAAAAGATCAATGGTAGCGTAATAGCTTATTGGATTGTACAGGGGTTATAAGAGAGGTGGAGGAGACAGAAAGAGATGGAGGGACAGAAAAAGTTGTGCAGGATTAGAGAGATAACTGATTAAGTAAAAAAGAAAAATATTTGATTTAGGTTGACGTGGATTGATTTGTTGACCCCACAAAACATTATCCTAGTAGGATGAACACAGTGACAGTCTGAGATGTTGTTGAACTGTAACAAGAGAAGTGATTTGATGGACAGAAAAAAAGGGTATTAACGGCCACTATTGAACTCCTTTAACTCATCTGTCCAGGGGAAGATAAATGTCTATGGGTGAAGTGAACAAATGAACGATACATGGAAGATTATTATGGCTGCACAGGGATAGTGGGGGTAACAAGTTAGAAGAAGTGTTATGGTTTAGGTAAAGGTTAGGTATTAAGGTTAGAGTTGGGTACAGTACTTATCCCGCAAGGTTGAGGTAAGATTTGGGAAAGACCTAAAACAAACATTTAATTTTGCCTCTGCAGGGATAACAGTTGGAACCAAAGTCAACATTTCCATTCCCATCCACAACACCCTCATTTAACCACCAGTCATTGTGATAGAAGCAAACCACCAGTCATTCTGATGGTACAGTAGCAATTTAATGGTGCTTATTGAAATATTATGAAAATACATTTTACCCAGCTAGACAAAGTCTAATATTGACCTTTATCTGGCCTGTGAAAGTGGGCAGCTCTCAGCCCTGGAGTGTGAGGTAGAGCAGGTCTTTGTTACCAGGCTTAAAGCCTGCTCTCAATACATGTATCAATAAACTGCTCAAAAGAATCAAGGGAACATGTAATCATCACAGTATAACCCAAAGTCAGTTAAACTTCAAGGATATCAATCTGTCCAGTTAGGAAGCAAAAGCGATTGTGAATCAATGTCACCTGTTTTGGTGCAAATTATAGTGACAACAGGTGCACTGGAGAGGCAAAAGCAAGACAACTCCCAAAAAGGGAATGGTTTTGCAGGTGGTAGCCACACACATTGGCTCTCATTATCGTTCCTGACTCCTTATACTTCCTGACACACAATTGCTCTCTCCTCATCTTTCCTGACTGATTCTTCTCTAGTTTTGCGTTATACAAGTGTCACTATACTAGTAGTGTCACTACTGATAGCATGAGGCGGTACCTGCAGCCCATTCAGATTGCACAGGTAGTCCAGCTCCTCCAGGACGGCACATCCATATGTGCCGTCGCAAGAAGGTTTGCTGTGTCTCCCAGTAAAGTCTCAAGAGCAAGGAGGAGATACCAGGAGATGGGCCATTACACGAGGGGAGCTGGATAGAGCCGTAGAAGGGCATCAATCCAGCAGCAGGCCCGGTATCCGCTCCTTTGTGCGAGGAGGAACAGGAGGAGCACTGTCAGAACCCAAATAAATGACCTCCAGCTGGCTACTGGTGTGCATGTTTCTGACCAAACTGTCAGAAACAGACTTCATGAAGGTGGCATGAGGGCCTGATGTCCTTTAGTGCTCACAACCCAGCACCGTGCTGCTTGATTGGTGCTCGCCAGAGAACACCAGAATTGGCAGGTCCACCATTGGCACCCCGTCCTCTTCACAGATGAGAGCAGGTTCACACTGAGCACATGTGACAGATGTGAAAGAGTCCGGAGACCGTAAACATTATGTCGCCTGCAACATCATCCAGCATGACCGGTTTGGCAGTGGGTCAGTGATGGTCTGGGGAGGCATATCCTTGGAGGGTCGCACAGACCTCCATGTGCTAGCCAACGGTACCCTGACTGCTGTTAGGTACCGGGATGAAATCCTCAGACCCATCGTCAGAACTTACGCTGGTGCAGTGGGCCCTGGGTTCCTCCTGGTGCAGGACAATGCCCAGCCTCATGTGGCCAGAGTGTGCAGGCAGTTCCTGGATGACGAAGGTATTGATGCCATTGACTGGCCTTCACGTTCCCCAGACCTGAATTAAATTGAGAACCTCTGGGTCGTTATGTATAGGTGCATCCGACGCTGCCAAGTAGCGCCACAGACTGTCCAGGAGCTCACTGATGCCCTGATCCAGGTCTGGGAGGAGATCCATCCATTGTCTCATCAGGAGCATGCCCAGACATTGTCAGGAGTGCATACAGGCATATGGGGACCATACACCCTACTGAGTCACATTATGAGTTGCCTTGATGAAATTCACAACTGCCTGTGATTTCAATTGTTTATTTTGATTTGAGTTTGGTTGGTGATTTTGGTTGGTGATTTTGGTTTCCATTGACCGTTGTTACGTCATTTTGTTCTCAACGAATTACATAATGTACAGTAAAGATTTTGATCTTTAAAATATTCCGTTCATTGAGACCAGATGTGTGATTTAAGTTTTCCTTTTTTTAACAGTGGCCCTAATTCATTAAATGTGCGTACGATCAAATTTTATCTTAAAATGATCGTACGATCATTTCACCGACAGAGATGGTATTCATCAATTTTATCTTTCTCGTATAGTTACGATCAAACTCACGTCTGGTCGGGGACCGTGTAAACCAACGTAAAAAAAGATAAGATTATGCTTGATTCGCAATAAGACCATCATTGAACACTGCGCCAAAAAAACAATCCTAACAGCCTCAGTAACAATAACAACAATTATAATTATAGGTAATATAAAATAAGATGACGGGGAATAGAACACACACAAACGTACCACAATATTAAATATTGTATCACTACCGTAGGCTATTACTATATTATTTATTTATTTCACTGTCTTCTGCATTTTCTCTCTTATTTCTGTTGTTCATGCGTTTATTAGGATTGAAATGCCTTTGTGTTTGTAAATAAACTTGCTAGACAAATAAACTTGCTTTGCCTTGCTTTTCCTAAGTCACTCAGGCCGTATCGACTTACTTGGAGATCATAAATGGTCATTATAATTTCGGTGGATGGCATCTTGATTAGCTAACAGATCTTAAATTGACTAGTGAGAGGATAAATAAACCAGTGGTTCTGGGTCGGGCAGTTACCCTAATGATGGCAGAGCGTGCTCTTTTTAAATGACTTCGGCTCTGGGCTGAGACGCGAAATTGTTCCGTAACTGCGCTGATTTTGTCATGGAGAATTACAGCCGTTTCAGGCTGTAATTTATGTTGAAATCTGTCAATTCATAGGTTGCTGATCGCCACACCCGCATACATTACGGGTGTGTCATGTGTAAATAAGGACAGGTGCAGCGCGTTCTCGTCCATGGCGTTATCCGATTCATCAATCTGCGATTACATCTACGCTCATTTCGAGTGCAACAGTTTCGTGAATCACACTTAGAGATGATCGTAAGTCTCTCCCAACGTTCGAATCTGAGATCTTTTCTGAGAAGGTTTCATGAATGAGGGCCAGTGTGTATATTGTACACTACCGTTGAAATGTTTGGGGTCACTTAGAAATGTCCTTGTTTTCCATGAAAACATACATGAAATTAGTTTACATAGGAAATATAGCAAAATGATTAGGAAGTATAGTCTTTGACAAGGTTTGAAATAATGTTTTTTAATTGAAACAATAATTGTCCTTCAAACTTTGCTTTCGTCAAAGAATCCTCCATTTGCATCAAATACAGCCTTGCAGACCTTTGGCATCCTAGTTATCAGTTAATTTGTTGAGGTAATCTGAAGAGATTTCACCCCATGCTTCCTGAAGCACCTCCCACAAGTTTGGCTTGATGAGCACTTCTTACGTCAAGCTCCTCCCACAACAGCTCAATAGGGTTGAGATCCGGTGACTGTGCTGGTCACTCCATTATAGACAGAATACCAGCTGACTGCTTCTTCCCTAAATAGTTCTTGTATAGTTTGGAGCTGTGTTTGTCCTATTGTAGGAGGAAATTTGCTCCAATCAAGTGCTGTCCACAGCATATGGCATGGTATATGGCAAAATGGAGTGATAGTCTTCCTTCTTCAAGATCCCTTTTACCCTGTACAAATCTCCAACTGTACCACCACCAAAGCACCCCCAGACCATCACATTGCCTTCAACATACTTGACAGATGGCGTTAAGCACTCCTCCAGCATCTTTTCATTTTGTCTGCATCTCACAAAATGTTTTTCTTTGTGATCCAAACAGCTCAAAATTGTATGTGTCTGTCCATTACACTTTTTTCCAATCTTCCTCTGTCCAGTGTCTGTGTTCTTTTGCCCATCTTAATCTTTTTATTGGCCAGTCTGAGGTTTGGCTTTTTCTTTGCAACTCTGCCTAGAATACGAGCATACTGGAGTCGCCTCTTCATTGTTGTCGTTGACACTGGTGTTTTGCGGGTACTATTTAATGAATTTGCCAGCTGAGAACCTGTGAGGCATCTGTTTCTCAAACTAGACACTCTAATGAATTTGTCCTCATGCACAGTTGTGCACCGGGGGCCCCCACTCCTCTTTCTATTCTGGTTAGAGCCAGTTTGCGTTGTTCTGTGAAGGGAGTAGTGTACATCGTTGTATGAGATTTTCAGTTTCTTGGCAATTTCTTGCATGGAATAGCCTTCATTTCTCAGAACAAGAATAGACTGATGAGTTTCAGAAGAAAGCTCTTTGTTTCTGGTTATTTTGAGACTGCAATCAAACACACAAACGCTGATGCTGATGACACTGAACTAGTCTTAAGAAGGCCAGGTTTATTGCTTCTTTAATCAGCACAACAGTTTTCAGTGGAGCTAACATAATTGCAAAATCTAATGATCATTTAGCCTTTTAAAATTAATGACTTGGATTAACAAACACAACATGCCATTGGAACCCAGGACAGATGATTCCATTGAAAATCAGTCTTTTCCAGCTACAATAGTCATTTACAACATTAACAATGTCTACACTGTATTTCTAATCAATTTGATGTTATTTTAATGCTTTTCTTTCAAAAACAAGGACATATCCAAGTGACCCCAAACCTTTGAATGGTAGTATATATAAATATATTTCATAATTTTTCATTTATGTAAACAAGATAGAAGTAAATATATAATTGGAGTGCTGCCTTCCTATTTTAGTTTGATGGAAATGTAGACTTATTTAATTTTACCTTGACACTGTCCAAAATTCATTCACTCCCAGTCTTCCTCCACAGTCTAAGAAAAGCAAATGATACACACTTACACACCTACACACACACACAAACACACACACATACACGCAAGCACGCACTCACACACATACACACACTTCTCCCCAACCCCTCACGCCAAAGAACGTACACAGCTGTGACTAAGGCTGCTGAAATTGGCAATTAATTTCCCCAATTCAAACCTAATGATCACAGAGGTAATGTCAATGTCAGGGATGTGGTGGATCCTCTCAGTATTCCCTGTCTGTCTCTATCTCTGCCTCTATCTCTGTCTCACCCTGCTCAAGGGGAACCGGGAGGCGACTGTATGTTGTCTACAACCTCCCCAAATGAAAACCTGGGAAGAAGCAAGGCTGCAAGGCTCCATAAACCATAGAGACCAACACGACACACACGCACTCTCACTCAGACACACAAATTAAGTGGATTACTTTAGCACTAAGCTGAGCACATTACGCTGCCAGTCTGCCCACATCTGCATGTCACCAGGGCTGTGAGATGAGCTAGCTAACTAGCTAGACACTGTAGTGGATTAACCACCAGCTCCTGACAAAAGGCTGTTTAACATATTTCTAGAGAACAGGGAGCACAGGAGGGAAGGTTGCATGACACAATATGGACTGAACGCAGATCGCTTATCCACTGGATCTGCTGGATTTGTCCTGGCCATTGTAAAGTGTCAAGGTGACTTATTGTTACACTGACAGCCATTCAGGAGAGAGATGATTACAATTACTATCGGGGCAATCAACTGCACACCACATTAGTTAGGGATGGACTGTTATTCAGCCCTCAGTTGTTCTGGAGCCTAAAATGGTTCCCAGGACTGTCTTTTATATGCAGTTATTTGTCACATCATTACATGCATATTGAGAACTCCCGTCCCCCAATGTAGACGTCTGTAGGCTGTGTCCTTTACAAAAACATTGTGCTGATTTTTTCTTGCAGGGGAAAGATGCGTAGCACACTGCCGCTGTGAAAGACTGGGTGTGAAATCATATTTACTGCAGCTTATCTTACCCCCTTGCCAAAGGCAGCTATCGCAACTGATGCAGGACACTCAGATGCACACACGCATGCATGAGCACCACATGCATGAGCACCACATACATGAGCACACACATGCATGAGCACCACATGCATGAGCACAAGTGCACAAGCATGCAGGCCAATACCAACACACACATACAAGCAGTCAATATTGACTTGGATTTTGAATCACTGAATTCTGAGGCTTCTTCAGTGGGGGAATGGGAGATATGAGAATCACACACACACAGACACACACACACACACACACACACAATTTTGCATTTAAATGGCTGCACTGATGTTTTAATGCAGAATTGGCTGTTCTCCCATTTTCTCTCTTCCAGTGCTAAACTATAACTCTGGACCCATCAAAAGTTAATTCCTAATAGGCACACAATTACACCAATGATATCACCTTATTGACATAATGATCTATTAGTTCTGTGATATCCCCACATTGACATAATAAATTTTTCTTCATCTGGAGGTGAGCTCAATAGAACAGAGAGAGAGAGGGAGTGAAGGAGGACACACTGTTCACGTCAGTCTTCAGTAGCTTTAATGATAGATGCTCTGCATCTCAGTGGACTGGTTGAAATGCCGCTTCAGTGCTCCTTGTGTGGGAAGAATGTGTGTTAAAGGGAGAGTTCAAATGCAATATAGAAGCATTTTAAAAATAGATCTCAACTATCCACAATCAGTGTGTATGCTGTTGAGACTAATAGTATTTCAATTGACATATCATTGTGTGTGTGTGTGTGTGTGTGTGTGTGTGTGTGTGCATAGCAGTCATCATGGATGGCTTTGCCATAGTTGCGGTGATCACAACTACACTCCCTCTTCCAGCCCCATCAGACGTCTCAGCAGCTATTTATAAGAAGCTCTTTATTAATGAATGAAATGTTGATATCAGTATACATTATTTAGATTCCATCCATGCAACATCCTACTTCTACGGCAATCGCAAATGCCTTTTAGAAACCAGCGGCACGCACGCTCACACACAAACGCACACATGCACACACACACGCACACACGCACACATGCACACACACACTAACTGACTACACTACGTGAGTAGAGTACAACACACATTTAATCTGTCACACAACCAAACTAATTCGTACAAGCACACACACACACACACATGTGACAAATCGTCTGATGAGATCTAATGTCGCACTAAAGAGGGCTTTGTGACGATGATGATGATGACGGGTTGGTATTTCAGTGAGTGATCACCTCCATAATTGACCCACTCCACAGAGACAGACATGGATGCTGATGGAGACAGACTCCTGTAACAGAAGGTAGTAGCAGAACAATACTGACACATTCAGTTCCAAACAGATTCAGCAGAGGTCAAATGAATGCTGAAAAAGAGAGTGAGGCGCTGTAAAAGATGAAGCCACAAGACACCAGAACGTACTCTATTAACTGGCTAAGAAAAGACAGAGAATATAGACATCTGTGTTTTTGCTGAGATACTTTAAATGAACATCGGGTCCAGCTGATCTCCATTATTAGTGAGACTGGGCAGTACAGTGAGGGAAAAAATGATGTGATCCCCTGCTGATTTTGTACGTTTGCCCACTGACAAAGAAATGATCAGTCTATAATTTTAATGGTAGGTTTATTTCAACAGTGAGAGACAGAATAACAACAAAAAAATCCAGAAAAACGCATGTCAAAAATGTTATAAATTGATTTGCATTTTAATGAGTGAAATAAGTATTTGATCCCCTCTCAATCAGAAAGATTTCTGGCTCCCAGGTGTCTTTTATACAGGTAACGAGCTGAGATTAGGAGCACACTTTTAAAGGGAGTGCTCCTAATCTCAGCTTGTTACCTGTATAAAAGACACCTGCCCACAGAAGCAATCAATCAATAAGATTCCAAACTCTCCACCATGGCCAAGACCAAAGAACTGTCCAAGGATGTCAGGGACAAGATTGTAGACCTACACAAGGCTGGAATGGCCTACAAGACCTTCGCCAAGCACCTTGGTGAGAAGGTGACAACAGTTGGTGCGATTATTTGCAAATGGAAGGAACACAAAAGAACTGTCAATCTCCCTTGGTCTGGGGCTCCATGCAAGATCTCACCTCGTGGAGTTCCAATGATCATGAGAACGGTGAGGAATCAGGCCAGAACTACACGGGAGGAGACCAAAATCGAGCTCTCTGGCATCAACTTAACTCGCCGTGTTTGGAGGAGGAGGAATGCTGCCTATGACCCCAAGAACACCATCCGCACCGTCAAACATGGAGGTGGAAACATTATGCTTTGGGGGTGTTTTTCTGCTAAGGGGACAGGACAACTTCACCGCATCAAAGGGACGATGGACAGGGCCATGTACCGTCAAATCTTGGGTGAGAACCTTCCCTCAGACAGGGCATTGAAATTGGGTCGTGGATGGGTATTCCAGCATGACAATGACCCAAAACACACGGCCAAGGCAACAAAGGAGTGGTTCAAGAAGAAGCACATTAAGGTCCTGGAGTGGCCTAGCCAGTCTCCAGACCTTAATCCCACAGATAATCTGTGGAGGGAGCTAAAGGTTCGAGTTGCCAAACGTCAGCCTTGAAACCTTAATGACTTGGAGAAGATCTGCAAAGAGGAGTGGGACAAAATCCCTCCTGAGATGTGTGCAAACCTGGTGGCCAACTACAAGAAACGTTGGACCTCTGTGATTGCCAACAAGGGTTTTGCCACCAAGTACTAAGTCATGTTTTGCAGAGGGGTCGAATACTTATTTCACTCATTAAAATGCAAATCAATTTATAACATTTTTGACATGCGTTTTTCTGGATTCTTTTGTTGTTATTCTGTCTCTCACTGTTCAAATAAACCTACCATTAAAATTATAGGCTGGTCATTTCTTTGTCAGTGGGCAAATGTACAAAATCAGCAGGGGATCAAATAATTTTTTCCCTCACTCTAGGTCCAGACCAATGTCACTATATCAATAGTGGCATCAGTAGTAAGAATATTCAAGAATGACAATAAGTTACAATGCTATACCAGACAATATATGAGCATTATCATTGTACTGTGTAGAGTACAGTATACGTGTAAAATGTGTTTCTGCAATGGTCTTCATGGGCAGTAAGAGAATACTTCCCCTGCCGTGATAATACAATATTTTCCCTTGCATTTTATGGTACATACTGTTATTATATTATCAACAAATGGGACAAACATATAATATAGGGTTAACCATGTTAGGGTATATATAGTAGTTGGTATTTATTGGGTCATTCTGTAATGATTGATTGAAATAAATTTCAATCAATCATTAAATAACTTTTCATTGATAATAACTTTTCATTGATTGAAATAACTTTTCTACATGGATTAGAACAAAATACGTTCTAATGCATGTAGATGATTTTGTGTCATGGAGTTGATGTTTTGACTGTCTTAGGGCATTTAGAAAATTACATTTGTCATGGTGGCGAACAATGTTTCACTTTTGGCCTGCATGTTAACTGTTTTGAAAAAGTTAATTCTGGTTGGACAAAAGTGTTTAAGCAACTGAGAAAAAAAAACATGTTTAGGACAGCAATCAGGAGGTCTATATTTAACCAGAGATGTTAAGGCCTGTGAACTGGGTAATGCTCTGACATGTCACTCCCCTCTTGTGTTTCATTTGAATCTTTGGTCTAGTAACATTATTTAGAAAATTTAAATGTCTGAAAACTCTTGACAGAAGCAACAGTCCATTGAACCTACTTAAGATGAAAAGACATGGAATGTCAAATGGGGAGGAAGCAGACCGAGATACTGGGGGAGGAAGGCAATAAAAGATGAAGGCAGAAACAAAGACAGAGAGGATAATAGCATTGGGACAGAGGGAGTAGAATGAGGGGAGCATAGAAAGGAGAGGGTGGAGTAGATGATATGGAATTAGAGTGAGAGAAAGAAGAGGAGGGAGTAGATGATATGGAATTAGAGTGAGAGAAAGGAGAGGATGGAGTAGATGATATGGAATGAGAGTGAGAGAAAGGAGAGGATGGAGTAGATGATATGGAATTAGAGTGAGAGAAAGGAGAGGGGGGAGTAGATGATATGGAATTAGAGTGAGAGAAAGGAGAGGGCTGAGTAGATGATATGGAATTAGAGTGAGAGAAAGGAGAGGGGGGAGTAGATGATATGGAATTAGAGTGAGAGCAGTGGGGGGCAGGGGTAGACTGCATATTTTGAGGTGAGCCCAAGGTGACCACGGGAGGTACTGCCTCATGTTAACCTGCTGGTTAATGGATGGAGGATGTACCATCTGCTGGTAGTTATAGCCATGTAGCTGCACAGAAACAGCAATGAATGGAGAGAGAATGGTGCCCAAGTCAATCACTAAATCTCAAACATACAGTTACAGTTTTTCTTGATTGTCTGAGCACATTTGTCCAACCAGAATTTAGTTTTTGAGAACAATTAACGTGTAGACTGAATGAATCGCCAAAATTTCAAATTTGTCTTGCAAAATGCATTAAGACTCTCAAAACAATAAATACATGAAACAAAATCAACTACTTGCACAAAAACCTAGTGCTTCTCTCAATCTATCATTACATAATCGCCCAATAATTAGAAATTACATCTATCTATATCTCTTACCTTTCTTTTATGTGCCATTTGTTGATGACATAAAAAGCAAGTAAACATATTATCATGGCTTGGCCAGTTTTCTTTCACCCTAATATAATTGTATTACAAATGAATACAAAAATAATATCACTCAAGAGCATGAAGATGTTGTACTGTACAATAATACTGAAATAGAGTGGTAGTGTTGTAACCTGTCATTTTGGAATATTCTTGTTATTGACGCAACAACTGATGTAGTGACATTGGGCTGTGCCCGTTTACTAGCCTCTTTAATAAGTCACACACCATGTACTGCATACTGCAAGTAAGTACTTTCCTGGTGATCGTGAAGTATGTACTGTTTAGTAGTAAGCTAGTATGCCAGTATTGGGACATACTACCGCGTATTAAATAGTTCAAATATTTATCTAGACAGCGTTAAGCATTGTGTTAAACTGTCTAAGGTTTTTATGTATTAGTATAATTTTTAAATGGTTTGCTTTCACAACATTCATGTATGGCTTCATTCAATTCATAACTGAGCCCATGTTTGCAAGACAGAAAGATGAACTTTACACTGCCAAAGCTGACCTTGCTTGTACAAAAGTAGCTGCCTACAGCTAGCTAGATACTATTGCCATCTGCACCTAATGGATTGTGCCTAACAGAGCTAATAATGTTAACCTAGTTAGCGTTTTACATTTCATGTCACAACAACATTAGTTTTTCTTTCATAAGTGAATGACATTGATGCAATAATTATAAACACAGATGTTGATACCTGAGTTTTTTGTCCATTGAAAAGATGAGGGAATCATTGCAAACCCCTCCTCTTTTACTGTGCAAGTGTTTGTAGTCTTACAGCTCCGGAAAAAATTTATAGACCACTGCACCTTTTTCTTTCCATTCCAAAAAAGTTGAAAAGGAAGGTTTTGAGTGAGAAACAGAAGGGTTAAAATTAAGAGACCACAGATTGAACTGTTCCTGTTCCTCTGTTCCTCACTCAAAACTTTCCTTTTCAACTTTTTTGGAAAGGAAAGAAAAAGGTGCAGTGGTCTTTGGCATACAGTTTCCAGGTTACTACTACATTTTGGGCTTAATATGATATTATAGACTGTACATAATGTCTAGAGAGTATACTAAAGTAAATTGTATTATAATCTGTGAATGGATTTCTCTAAACATATACGGTTGTTTTTGACAACCATGTTCACAATGGCTAGTTCTTGAGCTTTAGAAATGCAAGAAATTTTAGATATCTTAGAGAACATACAACAAATCTCCAGCTCATGTAATGTTCTTCTACTGTCCTGTGTGTTGAAATACATACAGATGTACAGTACAGAAAACAGGGCAGTCAGCCCAGTAATCAGACACGTTAACAGTAACTTATCTATTTTCATTCTAATTCTGGACAATTTATTCAACAGTGAAACTGCACAGGTTTGGCCGCACTCATAGCCCAGCTTCCTTCATTGTAATACCATGAACAGGAACACGGTCGAGTTCAGTGACACAAATGCTTTTGATGCAAATATTTTGTGAGTGTGTGTTTGTCTGTGTGTGAGTACGATGCTTCGCATGGCCCAGGTCACTGCTACTGAGACAAGGTGACAGGAACACATGAGTCATGCACTACAGACATGAGGAGCAGGGCAACCCAAAACCAGCCCAGTCTGCCCTGTACCTGTGTGTGTGTGTTTGTGTGTGTGTGTGTGTGCGTGTGTATATATGTGCGTGTGTGCATTCATGCCTGTGTGTGTTGGTGCATGTCTGTGTGTAGATAGAATAGGTTATAGAATAGAATAGGTTTGTGAAACAGAGTATGGATCCAGAACAGAGCCCTCCTCCTCCCCTTGGTGCTGTGAAGCCTGTCATGGACCCAGATGCCTCTCTTATGTGGTGGAGTGGTGGCACCAGACATCCAGTGTCTTATTAAAGTGCGGGAAGTCTCTGGCCTCAACTTCTCAGGGGAAATGTTTGGAGTGAATCAAGCTGCTAGCGTTGCCTGTTATTACATTAGGTTTTCATAGGACATAAAGACCTGAGCAAACAGAAAACACAATAGGAAAACTACTGATGCGTGGAGTGTGATGCGGAATATGAAAGCTTCTACAACATCCAGACTGACAATACCAGATCCAGTCAACCTTTCTGTTCTATTTGTCTGCCTTTTACTGGACATACACAGCTGCCTGGAAACCAACAGAGAACACAAGATTACATAATGACCCATGGAAACCTGATTGTAGAGACACACACAGATGGACTGGCCAGAACACGCATATGCAGGTAAGAAGACACAAATCCACATGCACCCATATAGCATGATCATTTCATTTGGAGAGTCTCAGTGTCAGTCTGTAGATGCTTTGCAGAGTCATTTATCAAGAAAAGAACTGTTGGTAATCAACTGCTTGCTATGTTTCCGGGTAAGGGTTAGGGTAAGGGTTAGGGTGTTAGTGTAAGGGTTTGGGTAAGAGTTAGGGTGAGGGTTTGGGTAAGGTTTTGGGTAAGAGTTAGGGTAAAGGTTATGGTTAGGGTTAGTAGGCAGTTGAAAATGTACTGATAGTCTGTAGAGTCCCAGGCTCTTTCTGTATTCCACTCATAATCATAAAGACACAAGTGCACTGCAGGTTAGAGACCACTACACATTTCAAGAATCCCCTAGCACCTGATTCAATTATACAGAAAAGTATATAGTATGAAGAAAAGACCTGGTTTTGCCACAGAAATAGAATAACTACTATTGCCATGTTGGAGAACAGAAGCTACATTATGTAAAACCATAAGAGTGAAGCAGCAAGTTCAGCATTCATTATGTGTTTATGTTCTAGTTATTCTACGTATATGGGTTTTACCCGGGTCCTTATTTTAGGATGTGAGTCTGTGCAACATGTCAGGCAAGATTGGGTAGTGACGTGGAAATCATTGGATTGGGAATAAAGATTTTCCATGCCTTTCTAAAGGGCCCATATGTAAGATATTGAAATATATAAACACAAGCAAAAAATACCAGAAGACATCTGTGGTAAATGTTTTAACTTTTTTTTTCTACAAAATTGTTCCAAGTGTCTGAGATATTTAAACTTCCTCACCAGTTTACATTCCTCACCAGTTTACATTGATGTCTAGTCAATACTCACTGAAGACAATCGCAGTTCTATGACCCCACCCTAAACCACCCTGGACTAACTAATACTATTCCCCCACCCTAAACCACCCTGGACCAGCTAATACTATTCCCCAACCCTAAACCACCCTGGACTAGCTAATACTATTCCCC
>JACXGI010017192.1:0-15043 GCA_016801175.1 Esox masquinongy
GCTAGGTCATGTTAACACTAGTGTACTATAGAGAATAGGGTGCTAGGTCATGTGAACACTAGTGTACTATAGAGAATAGGGTGCTTGTTGTCTCACCTGCTATCTGGTGAACAGCAGTTGCCTTGCGTGCTGGGACGTGTGGACAAATGTCTTTCCCTCCTCCCGTCCCACTCAACCTAACTAACGGCCGACCCTGGGGCAGACAGGGGGTCAGGAAAGTCATGTTAAACAGTCCAGACAGGAAGCAGTAGAACGACACCAAGCCAAACACGATGGACACGCCTATGTCATACCTGTTGGACAAAATGTGGTCAGGAGACAATCGACACACCAACTTCATAACCGTATCATAGTATCAGGTAAACGTTGAGCCTCTAAGTCCCTGTAGATCTTGTTCAACGGGGCAGTTAATTAATCCAGATCAGATGGTAAATAATCCCTTATTATTTTACCCATAAGGCAGTGCTCCCACGGCATCCAGCAGGAAGGAGATGATGATGAGTTGAAACGTTGCGGCATAGACCACCCAGGTTACATTCAGGAGCAGCGCTCCAAACGTCACCAGACTGTTGAACAACAGGAAGCTGATGATCCCGACCGCCAGGTTGAAGCCACGGACGTCTCCATAGAGTCCTCCATAGCGGGTCAGTCCCCAGACAGACCACATGACTCCATACAGGAGAAATGCTGTGCTCTCCAGGGTTTTACCTATGCCACCGCAAATGCACACATAAAAAACAGAGTTTAATATACACAATAAATACACAATATTTTACTGTACAACCCTGTTTCCAAAAATAGTTGGGACGCTGCGTAAAATGTAAATAAAAACAGAATGCAATGATGTGCAAATAATTTAAACTCTATATTCAATAGAAAATAGTACAAAGAAAACATATCAAATGTTGAAACTGAGACATTACATTGTTTTTTTGAAAAATATATGCCCACTTTGAATTTGATGACAGCAACATGCATCAAAAAAGTTGGGACAGAGACAACAAAAGACTGGAAAAGTGGTGTAATGATAAAAAATTAAACTGTATTACAAAACAGACACGATTCTGTAGTGGAAATCATTGCATGGGCTCAGGAACATTTCAGAAAACCAATGTCTGTGAACACAGTACGTCGCTGCATCCAGAAATGCAAGTTAAAACTCTACCATGCAAAGAAGAAACTATATATAAACAAGATCCAGAATCGCCACCACTTTCTCTGGGCCCGAGCTCATTGAAGATGGACTGAAGCGAAGTGGAAAACTGTCCTGCGGTCTGACAAATACAAATGTGAAATTATTTTTGGGAATCATGGACGCCGCGTCCTCCGGGCTAAAGAGGAGGGGAACCATCTGGCTTGTTATCAGCACACAGTTCAAAAGCCAGCATCCGTGATGGTATGGGGGTGCATTAGTGCAAATGACATGGGTGACTTTCACTTCTGTGAAGGCACCATTAATGCTGAACAATAAATACAGGTTTTGGAGCAACATATGCTGCCATCCATATGTCTTTTTCAGGGGAAGCCTTGCTTATTTCAGCAAGACAACGCCAAACCACATTCTACACGTATCACAACAGCATGGCTCCGTAGTAAAAGAGCCTGAGTGCTAAACTGGCCTGCCTGGAGTCCAGAACTAACACCCACTGAAAACATCTGACGCATTATGAAACGAAAATATGAGAAATGAGACCCCAATCTGTTGAGCAGCTGCAATCCTATATCAAGCAAGAATGGGAATACATTTCAGTTTAAAAACTATAGCAATTGGTCTCCTCCGTTTCCCAAATGCTTACAGGGTGTTGTTAAAAGAAGAGGTGACGCAACACAATGGTAAACATGCCCCTGTCCCAACTATTTTGAAACTTGTTCCTTGCATCAAATTCAAAACGGGCATGTATTTTTCCAAAAACAATATAATTTCTTAGTTTCAACATTTGATATGTTGTCTTTGTACTATTTTCAGTTAAATACAGGGGTGAATGAGTTGCACATCATTGCATTCTGTTTTTATTTGACGCATCGTCCCAACTTTTTTGGAAACGGGGATGTAATACATTGAATTCTACCCCATCTTTGCCTTCAAATTGGATTTCAGGAATTGGAGATAAAAGTAAAGGAACTGAAAAATGTTGATTCTCTGTCTATTTACTATGTTTATTTACTGTTTATTGTGTGCCTCAGTATTTAATATAATTTGAATATTGTCTCTGTCTCAGTGTGTTAGACAAATTTAATGCATCAGTTGTTTAAACAGACACTGCCAGGCGGCACCAAGGAAGGCATGGATTGGAATGTGTCCACAGATAACATGGGGTCAGGGGTCGTTAAAGTCCCCATTCATCCTAAAACATCCCCCATGTCCTCATTTTGGTTATAACAAAGATTTTGTCAAAGAATGTCACTTCTTAATTTCTCCTCTTCTTCTCTGAATGCCTCCTCGTTTGGCAACATCAAATCTCCAGAGTACTGGTATCTTTCATACATGTAATGCAATTGTCTGCTTTCTTATTAAATGAAATGTTACTTTAATTTATTAACTAATTGGAATAATCCTGAAACCTGGTCAGAATCCAGTTCCAGCTAAAGTGAACATAATAATAACATCCATGTTGTAACAGATTTTGAGTTGTAACACGGTCTCTGAGTCTCACCACGGGAGAAGGCCACAGAGCCCACCAGGAGTTGCAGGACACCACCCGCCACCACCGCCCACGGCAACACCACCACGCCCAGTGGGGCCCGGCTCCCCCCGGACACTGTGATGGAGAAGGCTGCGAGGACGGAGCAAGCGTGGCCCAACACCTCCGCGTCCGCATATCTGGAGTAACCTAGGTACGGTGTGTGGCTGGTTTGGCTGTGGGGGCGAAGCGACAGGCTGCTGACACGCCCCACCAGGGCTTTGAACACGCCCTCCCCTGTAGGGATCCTATTGGCTGAGACGTTGTTGTAGGATGTGACCAGTAGCATGACAGCTGAGAGAACGAAAAGGGCCCCCTGTACGCCCTGGGCTCCTGCCTGGAAGGAGAGGGAGGGTTGGGCTGCCAGTGCGATAGCGTACGCTACATAGAACAGCTGGTAGAGGCCCTCACACAAACCCTTCTGACAGCTGAACAGGGCCAGGATGAAGAACAGAACTGAGAAGACTACAGGGAAGGGGACCGGGGATGAGGGGAAGATGAAGAAGGCCATCAGGAGGGCCGTGTAGCCTTCTGCAAAGCGCAGGATGGAGGTGAAGCCGTAGAAGGTGGCAGCCAGGGGGTCCATGGCTCTGAAGGACAGGATACACACCCCGACCTGGAAGACTGCAGCCGTCCACAGCCAGGGGATGTGACCCACTGAGAGCTGAGGGACCACCGCCAGCAGGGGGCAGGCTAACACACTGGCGGACAGGAGGTTCATCACCAGACCTACAGGCACCACGTCGTTACGCTCCTCTTGACCTCTGACCCCTAAACCTTGACCCAATGCCCTCTTCCTCAGCCCTGTCCCAGGCGCCTCCACCCTGCCCTGGGTGATGTATGAGAGCAGACGCCCGCAGCCAAAGTACACCCCCACCAAGGTGACCAGCAGATAGCACGCAGCCGTGCCTGACTGGCCAAACCCCGGGGAGCTAAGGCCGGCAATCTGGTGCCCACAGGCCAGACTGATGGAGAGGCAGATGATGAACAGGACCACCTAGAACATAGCAACACAATACATCACAATAATGTAACAATACTATAACACAATACATCACAACAATATAACTATACTATAATTCAACAGTACTATAATACAACATTACTATAATTCAACAGTACTATAATACAAAAATATTATAATGTTGTTGTAGCAGGAATTACTTGAAGACTATAAGGATTTGACAATCTGCTCACAATTCAGATAGATGGATTAATATAGATACAGATTAATAGAACCACCTCTCTCTGGAGGACGGACACTGTAGCGAGGATGAGGAGGGCCAGGGCGAAGGCTGCCAGGCCAGGCACCAGGGAAACCTTCAGCTCTGAGGCCCCCACCACCCCCTCCCCAACCAACAAGTGGACCAAGCCAGAGCCACACCACAACGCCGACACGCTCAGGCACACACTGGAGAACAATGAGGACTGGGACAGGCTGCGACGCACTCCTTCATGGAGGGAGGGAGGGTATTAAACACATTGATTCATGCCATGGTGGACCTTTTAGTAGTTACATACTAGGATATCACTGACAAATCTTTGTGGAAAATGAAGGGCTACCAGAGTAGGCCAAGAGAGCAGCGATGATGAGCAGCAGAACTCCCAGTGCAGTATGGGGAATGAAGTATTTGTCAGGAGAGCTGCCATAGTTATTAACCAGCAACAAAAGAGAACCTGCAACAGATCAACGGATCAGAACACAGTAGGCTTCAGAACAGACTAATGTTTGACATGAACATATAAACACCCTCTTTTGACAAAGTGTCTGTACTGAAACTTTACTGAAACACCTGTCCACTCAAATTTCTCACATGAAACCTATTCGGAATTAGCCTCAAGCAATCAATTGATAGCCTAAATGAATGTATATTATCAACCTTCAAACACATTTGTTTGTGAATACAATAATTTCTAAACATTCCAAGTAAAAAGGAAGGGAAAATAAACCAAATGCCCCAATTCTTTCTGTATCGCATGCGCTTTGATTGACTATCATCAAATTGTCAGCAACAGCTAACTACCATATGATAAACTTCTAATAGTGAAATAAACTCAAGAATATTGAACATTTAGCTTACAATGTAGTACAATCGCAATACAGGTATTTAATTAATTGCAAGACGGATTTAGTTCATTAAAATACATTATAAGATCAGAAGTAATCTCGACATACCCCCGGAGATCCCGAGGATGCCGACGGAGAAATGCAGCGACTCTGTCTCGAGCTCAGCCATCGTCAGAGAAACTGATGCGCGCGTAGCGGAGAGAGCGTTTATAGACGATTCGATGTCTGACGTCATTTTCTACCTGTGGTTGGACAGCCGAGGAGAGCTGGGAAGTTATATAACCAGAAACAAACGGAGTCGTTCAGTCATTCCGGAGTGCTCTGTAAAATAAGCAGGTTGTGTTTTTCTCTAGACAACTAATATACAAATCCAAAATGTTATAGTTTAGGCTTGGTTTGAATATAGCTATGTCTCATCAGAAAATCTGTTGAATATGTTGATTTTTCACAATATTTTCACCAAACGCTGTTAAGTTTTTAAACTACAATAGAACATCTAGAACCCCCTTGAAGTGTTTTCTGTTTAATATGTGCCTCAGTCTCAGACTCTCATGCATATAAAATAGGATTGTTTTTGCCACTTATCTATGCATAATATTTTAGAGGGAATGTGCAGAAACTGCTGATTATATCCTAATCAGTATCAGTAGATGATCAGGTGTAGATCAGTGGGATCAGTAGGTGATTAGGTGTAGATCTGGGGGATCAGTAGATGATTAGGTGTAGATCAGGGGGATCAGTAGATGATTAGGTGTAGATCAGGGGGTTCAGTAGATGATTAGGTGTAAATCAGGGGGTTCAGTAGATGATTAGGTGTAAATCAGGGGGATCAGTATATGGTTAGGCGTAACTCAACAGGATCAGTAGATGATTAGGTGTAGATCAGGGGGTTCAGTAGATGATTAGGTGTAGATCAGGGGGATCAGTAGATGATTAGGTGTAGATCAGGGGGATCAGTAGATGATTAGGTGTAGATCAGGGGGATCAGTAGATGATTAGGTGTAAATCAGGGGGATCAGTAGATGATTAGGTGTAGATCAGGAGGATCATTAGATGATTGTTGTAGATCAGGGGGATCAGTAGAAGATTAAATGTAGATCAGGCAGTTGGCTGCAGTTGTTTTAATTATTTTGAATACAGACGATGACACCATACACCCCTTTACAGTCTGAGAGATTCAGCTGTGACTCAGCAGTTTCCTCAAAGCAAACAGAGTAACAGGAAGGCAACTATTTGCATGAGCTTATTTTCCATTGTAGAGCCAGGCCACGCCTACACAGGAGAGGCAGGACAGCCTGTGGGAGGGGCCTGGACAGGAGAGTATAAAGAAAGCATGTAGGTTTTACTACTTCAGCAGTCAGAGACGACCTTACTAGCAGACTACAAAACATCTACTAACAGGCTACTACTGTACTAGCACATATCTACTACAACTCCATTATTAACAAGGTGAGAATATTACTTGATTTATAACTATGTACATTAACAAGGTGAGAATATTACTTGATTTGTAACTATGTACATTAACAAGGTGAGAATATTACTCGATTTATAACTATTTCCATTATCAATGTGACAATATTACTTGATTTATAACTATGTACATTAACAAGGTGAGAATATTACTTGATTTATAACTATGTACATTAACAAGGTGAGAATATTACTTGATTTACAACTATGTACATTAACAAGGTCAGAATATTACTTGATTTATAACTATGTACATTAACAAGGTGAGAATATTACTTGATTTGTAACTATGTACATTAACAAGGTGAGAATATTACTCGATTTATAACTATGTACATTAACAAGGTCAGAATATTACTTGATTTATAACTATGTACATTAACAAGGTCAGAATATTACTTGATTTATAACTATGTACATTAACAAGGTGAGAATATTACTTGATTTATAACTATGTACATTAGCAAGGTCAGAATATTACTTGATTTATAACTATGTACATTAACAAGGTGAGAATATTACTTGATTTGTAACTATGTACATTAACAAGGTGAGAATATTACTTGATTTATAACTATGTACATTAACAAGGTGAGAATATTACTTGATTTGTAACTATGTACATTAACAAGGTGAGAATATTACTCGATTTATAACTATGTACATTAACACAGCGAGAATATTACTTGATCTACGTTAATAAGGTGAACTACTGGACCTCTGTTCTGCCTCCATGTAACTAAACAGTCTAGGATTCATGTTGTTTAGAGAGTTGCTGACGCCAGATGAACGTTGTGGTTTTAGATGCGAAATGGGGGAAAGTGAAGTAAGTTAGGTGATTAGTTAGGTGGTTAGTTTGCTGGTTAGTTAAGTAGGTGGAAAGTAAAGTAGGTAGTTAGGTGGTTAGTTAGGTGGTCAGTTAGGTAGGTAGTTAGATGGTTAGTTACATGGTTAGTTAATTAAGTAGGTAGTTAGGTGGTTAGTTAGGTGGTCAGTTAAGTAGGTAGTTAGATGGTTAGTTACATGGTTAGTTAAGTAGGTAGTTAGGTGGTTAGTTAAAAGCATGTAGTTAGGTGGGTAGTTTGGTCATAGACTACAACTGTCTTCAGCTTCCTTTCTGTCTCTGGCTACCTGTCTGTCTCTAGCTACCTGTCTGTCTCCAGTTACCTGTCTGTCTCTAGCTACCTGAGCAGGTGTTGTTGACTAAAGACAAAGGGATTGAGGGGATGTGTTATCTGTGCTGTAACCTAGATACAGTCCCCAGATATTATTTCACCAATCCTTTAAATGTTTAAAAGCTGGAGGTGTTATTTTCACCACACCTGTCTCAACCTCACCCCACCAAACCTGTCCCAAGTGTCACCCTACTGTATTCCCTCCATAGTGTACTACTTCTGGCAAGACCTCTATGGAGAGGGAAACGCATTTCATATGTACAAGCAGGTCTATCTACAGTACCTGTCTGTGAATCTACCTGTCTGCTGCATCTTACCTGACACAGTACTCTGAGGGATATTGTTCAGAAGATGAGCTGGCTTGTGAAGCATTTTGGTCAGAAACAACAGGCGCTTTGTTTTGGATCCACTTTGTGGTTTATGGTGTGTTGGTGTTTCATTATTAACTCCAGAATGTGTTTCAGGAACCATGGTGAAGCGTGTAGCTGTAGTTCTGTCAGGTTGTGGGGTCTACGATGTGGTTTATAGTGTGTTGGTGTTTCATTATTAACTCCAGAATGTGTTTCAGGAACCATGGTGAAACATGTAGCTGTAGTTCTGTCAGGTTGTGGGGTCTACGATGTGGTTTATAGTGTGTTGGTGTTTCATTATTAACTCCAGAATGTGTTTCAGGAACCATGGTGAAGCGTGTAGCTGTAGTTCTGTCAGGTTGTGGGGTCTACGATGTGGTTTATAGTGTGTTGGTGTTTCATTATTAACTCCAGAATGTGTTTCAGGAACCATGGTGAAGCGTGTAGCTGTAGTTCTGTCAGGTTGTGGGGTCTACGATGGGACTGAGGTCCACGAGGCGTCAGCTGTGCTGGTCCACCTCAGCAGGGCTGGAGCCGAGGTAAGAACCGTTGAAATGCTGGTGCTTCATACCAACCTTCTGGCTGCCCCCCCCCAGGTCCAGATATAATCTAGTACAGTAATGATGCTCTTTCATCCTCCCCCAGGTCCAGATGTTTGCCCCCAACGTGGACCAGATGCATGTAGTGAACCACTGTGAAGGGAAACCCACAGCAGAGAAACGAAATGTGCTACAGGAGAGCGCTCGTATCGCCCGTGGAGACGTGTCTGACCTAATCAAGCTGGACGTCACTGCCTTCAACGCCCTGGTCATCCCAGGTGAAATGCAATATACAGCTCCAGAAAAAATTAAGAGACCACTGCACCGTTTTCTTTCTTTCCAAAAAAGTCGAAAAGGAAAGTTTTGAGTGAGGAACAGAAGGGTTAAAATTAAAAGACCACTGCAAATTGAACGCTTCCGTTCCTCACTCAAAACTTTCCTTTTTGAATGGAAAGAAAAAGGTGCAGTGGTCTTTTATTTTTTCCCAGAGCTGTATATATCACTATCACTCCATCATAATATACCTCTCACTATCACTCCATCATTATATACCCCCTCACTATCTCTCCATCATAATATACCTCTCTCACTATCACTCCATAATTATATACCTCTATCACTATCACTCCATCATAATATACCTCTATCCCAATCACTCCATCATAATATACTTCTCTCACTATCACTCCATCATAATATACCTCTATCACTTGCACTCCATCATAATATACCTCTCTGACTATCTCTCCATCATGATATACCTCTATAACTATTACTCCAACATAATATACCTCTATAAATATCACTCCATCATTATATACCTCTATCACTATCACTCCATCATAATATTCCTCTATCACATTATCACTCCATCATAATATACCTTTCACTACCACTCCATCAAAATATACCTCTGTCACTATTACTCCATCAAAAGATACCTCTCTCACCATCACTCCATCATAATATACCTTTATCTCTATCACTCTATCATAATATACCTCTCTCACTATCATTCCATCATAGTATACCTTTTTCACTATCACTCCATCATTATCTACCTCCATGGTAATATGAGGTGTATTTTCTCCTCCAGGTGGTTTTGGTGTGGCTAAGAACCTGTCTGACTGGGCAGTAAAGGGGAAGGACTTCCAGGTGATGCCACAGGTGGAGAAGGTTATTAAGGGGTTCCATGCAGCAGGTAAACCCCTGGCCTTGTGCTGCATCTCCCCGGTGCTGGTGGCCAGAGCTCTGCCGGGTTGTGAGATCACCGTCGGACACGATGTAGAGTGTAAAAGGTGGGTTTCTGGGCTGGTGGACTCCTACCCCAGAAAAATATTGGTGAAAATTTTAAAATACATCTGAAATATATTTTAAAAAATCCAAATTACATAATGTATTCGCACATATTCATAATTTATTTCAAATACATTCACACATGTATGTCACAGATTAAAATGTCAGTATGCAAATCACTTTTGTCTTTCACATGTTTAATAAGAGTTAGGTATTGGTCAATAGGACGCGAGTGCTTGATAACAAAGCCATATTTCTGACACTCTATGCAATTCCCCCTCCCGCCACTAGTTGGCCACATGCCCAGACTGCCACCACCTTGAAGGAGCTAGGCTGCAAACATGTGAACAAGGGCGTAGGAGAGGTCCACATCGATGTGAAGAACAAGCTGGTCACCACCTCCGCCTTCATGTGCAATGCTTCGGTGCACGAGGTGTTTGATGGGTTGGGCGTCATGGTTACAGAGCTTCTCAAACTGGCCTAGGACACATCTGGGAATCATCGTAATGAGTTTGTCTGCTTCCCAGACGGCACCCTATTCACTAGAGGGGTTCTGGCTCCTGGTCAAAAGAAGTGCACTACAAAGGGAATTGGGTGCTATTTGGACAACATCTTGTAATCTTGTTTGTTGTTGTTTATTTTTGTTGTTAACCTTGTGACGATTGTGATTTGATTCTGTGTTATTACATGTTCTGTGCTTTGTGATTGCTATTGATCTTGAACAAATAAGGTCTAAATAATAAATTTATGGAATGAATTACAAATTATTGTATTTCTTTTTTCAGCTGACCACTTAGTTTTGTTACGTTAATGTATGCATATAAGCACTTTCTTTCACCATGAATTTGGTTAGTATACTTCACCATAATTTCATTAAACATACTGTACTTCACAATATAATATATTTCACAATTCATATATCATACATATTCCACCATGCATTAACCCAACATACTGTATTTCACTATTCATATATTGATGTATAAGTAATTATTCTTATACTCGGGAACTAATGGGTGAACCAAATTCATCTGGCACTCCTAATCAGAATATTATACAATGATTTCCATCTGACTGTTAGCACTGGATGCTAAACAAACTTAGTCCCTGGAAGGGAACATTTTGAATGTCCACCACTTAGCATTGGGAGGAAATTATTTGGGGTTTAAGCTTATTCCTTCAAATTCTATACATTTTGTCACAGGGTAGATGTAGCCGATGTGAAATGGCTTGAGAATTTGCACTTGGCATTCTTGACGTTTCAACTGGTTATGAGACTCTGAGGCCTTGTGGAGATGATGACCATTGTCATTATGGGACTCTGAGGCCTTGTGGAGATGATGACCGTTGTCCTTATGGAACTCTGAGGCCTTGTGGAGATGGTGACCGTTGTCATTATGGGACTCTGAGGCCTTGTGGTGATGATGACCGTTGTCATTATGAGACTCTGAGGCCTTGTGGTGATGATGACCGTTGTCATTATGGAACTCTGAGGCCGTGTGGAGATGATGACCGCATCATTATCAATCTTAAAATGTTGGATCACATTGATCATAAGACCAACTGAAATAATGTTTATATGTGAAAACTTTTAATGAGCTGCTAACTCTTACATTTTGTTTAAATTACTTCAAGTCCAGGCTTTTTAGTGAAAATGCTGAAGGTTTTGCCACTGCTGCCAGTCAGGACTGATGTTGTGAAAACTGATGAGAGCCAACAGGCTGGCGGGGCTATAAAATGAGTGACAAAATAAAACTTTTGTAAAACATGGTGAGATGATTACATGTCTCAAGTCAGAGTTGAGTCTTGAGTCCTGAAACACCAATTCAACCAAGTCAAGTCTCAAATTATTATTTTTGCCGGACCGAGTAAGCGGAGCCTAGAAGAGCGAATGTCTCTTACTGACTGAGTGAGTGCCTGACTGACTGTCACTGTCAAAATGTGTTATGCTTCAGGATTTGTTCAGGACAGATAAAAGCTTCACTAGCTATAACCATCAGTAGCTACGTAATAGTAGGAAGCCCAAAATAAAATAGTTCTGGTGGATATTAGGATTTGTTCAGGATAGACAAATACTTCGCTGGCTACACGATTCTTTTGTCTTTTCACTTGACGAAAAAGGCAGTTATCGTTAGTGATGGCCATTCGAGGCTTCATTAGCGTTATTTTGGCAGCAGGATATTATGCTGGCAGCACTCAGATTTTCTTTATCACAATAAAAGCCATCATTAAAATGTATAAGGCACGATAGTTAACACTCTAGTCTGTGAAACACAACAGGCAAGAATAACATTGGAACCATAACGGACATTAAACATAAAATGTACTGACTAGATTATTAACTATATTGCCATATATATTTCAATGTTGGCTTTTATTTTGAAAAAGGAAATCTGAGTTAGCGCTGCTAGCATAATATCCTGCTGCTAGAAGAATGGTAATGATGCCTCGAATGGCCACCACATAGATATAAAGTTCTATTATCTATGGGCCATCACTAGTTATTGTCACCTATATTGATAGATATTGTATCAGTGTCATTCACGAATGGCTAATTAGTTGTTAAAACGGTCAGTGGCAAAAGAGGATTTGTTCAGGATAGACAAAAACTTCGCTGTCCACAACCTTTAGTAGCTACGTTATAGGAAGCCTAAAATGAAACTGTTTACTGTTAAATTGCGACTATTTCTGGTGGATTTTCGAATGATGTCTTCGGATTTGTTCAGGATAGACAACTTGGCTGACTACACGATTCATCTTTTCACTTGACCATTATCGTCACCTATATTGATGCAGTAGTTATTGTATCAATGTCATTCACGAATGGCTAATAAGCTGTTAACATAGCCAGTGGCAAAAGCCATACAGTTCATAGATGCTATTTGTGGAGGAGGAAAACTTAATAAGAAATGTTATTCAGTTTAACACAATGGTTAATGGTGTCTAACGAAATATTAAAACTTGGCGTGATGTTAATGCGTGACAAATTATATAATGTCAAGAAGCTATACCGTATAGCTCGGTGGCCTAGTGGTTAAAGACAGCTTTTCATGTGGGCGACCCGGGTTCGACTCTCGGTAGGGCATCAACGATCCACACTTTTTATTGCAAGCCGGCTGAACTAGGCTAGCCTGGTTCCTTGTTTCTATTAGGTAGGTTGAGACTGAAGTCCTCAAATTTGCGACTCAAACTGACTGGTTAAGTGTTTGATTGGTTATCATTTTGATAGGCCAAAATTTAGATAGCTAACGCTTCAATGGGCTAGCTATTTGATTGGCTAGCAGGTTGATTGGCAAACATTTCAATTAGCGAAAAGTTCTATTGGCAAACTGTTTGGCTGGCTCACTGTTTGATTGGATAACTATTAGATTAGCAAGTGGTTTGATTGGCTAATCCTTCAATGGCCTATCACTTCGGATGTGGCATTTAAAAAAAAATAGGTCACACCCCTACTTTCAAAATAAAAGTTTTTCTGTATATTATTTGCTGAGTGGATACCTATAATCTAGTAATTCTAGTTTTAGCCAAATCCAAATTGCTGAAGAGAATAAAGGAATACAAATAAAATACCTAAAATATTCTGACTTGATGAAGTATGACAAGCATGTTTCACAGAATGCCGTTTATTCAAAATGAGAATCACAATAAGACACATTTTGGGACACACATTTTAGTTCTGTTGCCTACTTAACTGTTCTCTAATTTTCTGAAATCCCTTTTAAGACTGCGAAATTATATACTAATATTTTTTGTATATTATTAAGAATATGGTATAATATATTTCCTGGCTTGCTGTTGTGTTCATGCTACAGATATAGGAGACATCGGAGATTCAGGCTCTTGTCTGCTATATATTTTGCTGTAAAACCCTGGCGCATATATCAATCTCCAAGCAGGAACAAGAGATAAACTGTATATTAATATCCATAAGTCATATTGAGCCCAATAAACTTTTAAGTAGCAGAGAATTGCATTGATACAGTAATGTCATCACTGTGGATATCGTCAACAGCTGTGAGGATCTTCTTAGCTAAGAGCTGCTGGAGAAATGCCCGAACTTGTCTGTTCCACTGGCCATCACTGTAGCATGGAAACGTCTGGGACGGTCTGGATCCTGCGAGGAGAGAGAGAGTTGAAGTCAGGTCCGGTAGTAAATATTACAGCTGGCCAGTTGTCCAAAGTGGTTCCATGTCTGACTACTTATATTTCTCACCTCTATTGGATGAGCACAGGTAGGGATATATCGGACAACAAAGCCACAACGTCTTCTACTTGATGTGTTGGGGTCACTGCCATGAACCAGGAGTCCATCATGGATCTGACGGAGTTAGCACAAACGGTTATACATGCATGAGAAAAAACTAACATGCTTCTGAAGGCAGAACAAGAACCAAAGTCTGGTTGGTAGCAGCACAAACAGATGAGGAATGAGGAGCAGGGTTACTGTAGGATGTAGACTGTAGGATGTAGACTGTAGGATGTAAACTATAGCATGAAGACAGTATGATGTAGCCTGTGGGATGAACAGTAGAATGTAGACTGTAGGATAAACATTAGAATGTAGACTGCAGCAGGAAGTACAGTAGGATGTAGACTGTGGGATGTACATAAGAATGTAGACTGTAGGATGTAGATTGTAGGGTGTAGACTGTGAAAGACTCTGCACTCTGTCGCTCTGGATAACAGCGGCTGCTAAACAACTTAAATGTATGCATGACTTACAGACATCTGCCCAGCCAGCAGGGGGCAGAGTAGAGCTCGTTCAGTCTGAACCAGCTCCCCAGGGATCTCCTGGTTGACTGTCAGCATGTTGCCAGGACGGGATGCAGGGCAGTGAGGCAGCGTGCCGGAGCAGTGACTCCCTGTTGGGGAGGATACAACTCTACTGTTAGTCTAGCTAGTGCCTAATTTCCGCAGGCAAATCAACATGAATAAAATACCTTTTCAGAAAAATAAATGCACCTGAACTAAATGCTGAGAAATATTTTTAAGAATACATTAAAGTATTTATTTACTCAGCAGGGGCACCAATTATGATCCTTACATAGAAACCCAAACTGGCTGTTTTTGGAAAACTAATTGTTTGTATTAGATGGTTTTAGATTAAATCAGAGGTTCTGCAGTACCTGGGATGACCTGCAGGGCGCCGTTGTCGGCCAGTGAGTCGTCCAGTGCCAGCCAGACTGACAGGACTGGACCTCCAGCTATGCCCCAGTATCTGGAGGGAGCACACATTTGATACTACCATAACATGTCCGCTTGTTTGTCAATGCTTAAATTACCTCAGAGTAATTTAGTGAATCAGTACTTACAACCTCAACATGTCAGCTGGAGAGTCAATATGTGTGTTACCTCAACATGTCAGCTGGAGAGTCAATACGTGTGTTACCTCAACATGTCAGCTGGAGAGTCAATACGTGTGTTACCTCAACATGTCAGCTGGAGAGTCAATACGTGTGTT
>JACXGI010017193.1:0-14824 GCA_016801175.1 Esox masquinongy
CACACACACACACACACACACACACACACACACACACACACACACACACACACACACACACACACACACACGCACACACACACACACACACAAGCGCGCGCGCACACACACACACACACGTACACACACACACTTCAAACTACTTCAGCCGTGTGTCTACCCCTCCTCACAGACCCTACCCAACATCCCGTTTTCGCGGCTAGCTCCCGCCATTTCTGCGCCACCACCAGGATGCTACTCAGACAGAGACAGGGGCCCCAAATGTCATGAATGGTACCTGGCCAGGGAAGGAAAATCCTTTGAAGGCAGAGAGAAAGAACGACAAAATCAAGTTAAGTTGCCAGAAGCCTGTAACGCAAATGCCCCATGTGTCTCCGATGTATTCCTCCACGCGTGCATCAGTTTCAGCGTGGCAACATAAGTGAAGCATGGCGCGTTGTCGCTGGCATTGTCTTCCAAATAGAAAATGCTAGTTCGTACACGGCCAGCCTCACGGCCTCCTAGCTCCGGACTCCATCTTTGACTAGTTGACATTCAGCTCTTGCTGAAGCAAATTCCTTATTTGCATGCCTATTTCCTATTGGCCCGTTTCTGTGCTAGTCTTTGCCGCGTGACGCGCAATTGGTGGAATTTTTAGGTATTTAACTATCTTATCACTTTCAGGATTGGTCACATATCAAGAAACGTCACTGTATAGTTTTATTTTAACAATGAACACACACGTTCTGCCTTCCATTCACAAATTTCTCATTACCCGCCTTCGAAGTGAGAGATTCTCTTACGTTGTCATATGCCTAGGTATATACAGTCTAGAAGTAGAATCTATACCCTTATTTATAGGTTTAAAGTGTGTCACGTTCGCTTGGGTGAGATACATTTGCGTTCAATGTACTATGACAAAACGTTATTGTGGAGTTCCCAAAGCAGGCCTATTTGTGTTCGGTCTACCTAAAGTGTAGGCCCGAAACTATAGGCTACCAAAATGTCAAAAAAAGAAAACACAAAACTCGGCTAATCAAGTGGGTTTTGACAAAAAAAAGTTACATTGTTACGGAAACAGGAACAGCGTAATTATTAGCATACATATCCTAGTGGCGACACACTTTATAATTTAGTAATTAAGTATTTTCTTTTTACCAACATTCATAATTATAGGCATATGCATTTATCAGCTAGGCCTAGATAAAATATATACATCAATTTGGATAAACGTAATGAAGGCCTACCCAATTACTTCTTAAATGTAACGTGCCTTCTAGGCGTGTTAAACCTAGGCAGAATGGTTGGTGTATACAGGCCCTACAGCCAGTAATAAGGTTGGCTAAAGGTACAGACAGAAGATCGCAACATGCATTGGTTTATACCAGAGCCGGGAGCAGTGGGATTCAGTGCCGGCTGTCCCGCAGCCTGGGGCGGAGAGGCTCAGGGGGCGAATACGGCTGTTCTAGCGCTCTACAAAACGAACTGGAGGCGCTTTGCTCCACGTTCGGAGGAGGGCAGCGGTCTGTGAAATCTGACATTCCTGGCCAATGGAGCTGAAATAATGGCATTGTCCAGCGGAAAAGAACCCGCCTTTCGCTACCACGCAGTCCCCCCCCCCCTCTTCTGTGGGGACCTGATTGTGCAGCTAATCGGCGGTGAGCGTTTGATGTCAGCCACGGAGTGAATTCCAAATGCGACGAGATCGAGGAGCAAGAGGGGACATACGCACCTCTATTTGAGCCTCATCTTTCTCGTTCTCTCTTAACGTGTCCCATTCTCTTATCTAAAATTAATCATTTTACTATTAGTCTGGTCCGTCTTTTTCTTTTATGCTAAGGCATAAAGCACTTTTTTGTCACTGGTCTCCTCTGTTCCACGCTCCACTCAGCGCAAAGACTACAGATGAAACTAGTTTTTTCTATCATGTGTTTGCTATGTAGGAACCCGCGCGCGCGCGTGCGCGTGTGTGTGTGTGTGTCTATAAGTGTAGTGTGGGGGCGGGACTAAACGAATAAATCACGGTCCGAGGTATGTGAGCTGGAGGAAGTTAGAAGAACGTGCCCATATTTAGTTATGACAGTTCCTTCCGTCTAATTCACTGCCATGCCACATATCATCACTATTTTGTCAACTGACAGTTATAGCCGAACATCTTGTAATTATGTTTTCTCTTTTTATAGGACCCAACAAGACAATTTTTTCTTCTTCGTCTAAATAAATGTTTAGTCAAAGGCATGAGCAACTAGAAGGGTATAGGGTTATGCAAAGCTGTTTGTCAGTGCCTTGAGTAAAAATGTAATTATTTGGAGAAAGTCAGCACATGCTTTTCTATATCATTAAGCAAACATTGCAAATCAGCTCATACACTTTCAACTGAAATTAGCAGTTTAAAAAAATTGTTAAACCGAAGTGACATGACTAGTCAATCATTAACTTTAAAAACAATCACTTTAAAAAGCTAAGCAAAAGTGAACTATGTCAGTAAAAGTTAAAATACAATTTTATTATTTTAAAAAGGCATTAAATAACAATTTAGTGTTGGAATGTTGACAAAATTCAAGGCCATGACACAAGATGGTGCTACAACTATATTTGTCATCATAAAATATTTTTCTTTTTTTTTTCAATAGGCATATTGCTTTGATTCGCTGGGTTGCATGTTATAATTTGTATAATTCTACAATATCATGTAAACGGTCTACCTCAAGTACATATAGCCCAGTATGTAGCCCTAGACATGTAACTGGAAATCTATCAACATGTAGGTTTACTCTCCAACCCAAGATGTGACTAACGTGAATTAGTATTACATCTAGCTAATTATTCGAAACAGGTGTCTTACATTAGGGTTGGACAGAAAACGTACAGGACGGTAGCAATCCAGGAACAGGTTTGGGCAGCAATGGTCTGCGGTCCTACTGGGAAAGGAAGGATGTAGAATTGGTGAGTAGGATGGGTCGACAGGGGCGGGACATCCGCCCGCAGTCTACATGTAAAAATGTGTGGTTGAAATAAACATTGATTGACATTCCTTTGAATTGCTACATTAGTGAAAATAATGTAGGTTGTAGTTTTCACCAAGCAGCTTCCCATAGCTTTACTTTTTTCTGACAGGAAAGACAGCTATCAGTTGTACATTACAATTTATACTAAATACATCAATAATCCAGGTATATAGGAAAATTGGAATATGACGTGGAATCTACATTATAATTGCTCATAAAGCCTGGATGTATTTGTGGTGTAGCTCTTCAATTTGTCAGCAATTTTGTAAAAAAAAAAAACAACAATTTTTTAAAACTCCATTTTAAAAGTTTATGAACATTGTATTTTGTATTAAGAAATATTATTTGCATAAAATAAATATAAGAAGGCTGGAAATATGTAAGGCAGATGTTGTGATGAGATGACAGTTAATATGTTAAAAGGGCCACACGTAATTTGTAACATGGTATTCTAAGATGTTTGCTATAGCCCAAAGAGAAGGATGTTAAATAGACTCAAAATTCGCTCCATCTGGCTCCAGATTGGCCCTTTATAAGGGAGCCTGCACCGTCTGCAAACCGTTCCAGTTATTTACAGTCCGGCTATATCGCCAGGCCTACCCGGCATCGCATGATAGCTTTGGTCAGAGGCCTAAGCTATATCCTGGGCAAGAAAAGTGTACAAATCTTGGGCAAAAGTGCCCCCCCAACACACACACACACACACACACACACACACACACACACACACACACACACACACACACACACAAATCACCACCACCGAAGTGTAGCAGTTTAGTTTGAGATGCAATTCAGTGTCTCACACTGGGTCCAGTTTAAGGTACAGGCCTAGATGTCAACAGTCAACTAGCTGTAAGTTTAAAAGTTCATAAACCGAGCCTATGGGTACTCGAAATCCAGGGTTAAGCCGACATGCAACATAACTACTTTAATTCCACTCACATTTCGGATGTTCCCGTCCTGGTATCGTTTCAGCATTTTATATACATTTTTTTAAATTAAAAAAACCCCAACTACGTTGTCTACAAGGCGCGAGCTAACGTGTCACATTGTGCCACAAAGCCAATCAGCATCGAACAAATTCAGAGGGAACGTTTTTGCACATCCGTGCCAGCCCCTTACGTAACCACATGACTAGGCATGAACATGGACGGACACGCCCCCGCTGCTCACCCTTGCCTTATATACTGCTGAAACACTTGGGGAACGTCGCTTACATGGATACACAAACATTCCTTCACCTGTAAATTACCTTTATTTTACTAGAACCTGTGGGGCAAGGTTTCCGACGATGCGATATAATTATTCAGTAATAGACAGCAGTATTTGGATCACTTTGCCACTTAGCTGAAACTTGAACATTGATATCACTTGGCACAGTCTTGTATTTTTGGTAATCAAATGTAATGTATAATTATAACCTATTTAGAACATTATTTTTTTTACACTACTATTACAACTGATATGTTGTTTCTTGTAGCCTATAAAATCTATATTGTTTGCTGTGGTCATTTGTGTGAAATGGAATTCCTTTCACTTATCAACTGTCCTTAATTTCTACTTTGTTAGTAGCCTCATGAGGTATTGTTTTGAGTTGTGTTGCATGCAGCCAATTGCAGACAGTTAGTAGGTCTAGTTATTGTATATTATCCACAAATGGGAAAAATAAAAGATTCAAATCTGTCTGGCCTGGTGGTCATAATTTCTGTTATTTTAAAATGATTGTTCATTATTAACATTGGATAGCCTATTTACATGTAAAACACTGTACACAACAATTATAACAATCTACTTTTTGGGCAAGCAGAGACAAAACACAATCACCTTTTATAGTTATTCTATAGCCCTTTGCATTATATTATATCCTTTATTAAACACTTTATTTTGATTATTTTAAATTAGAAATGCAAAATACAGGACAGAATACCTTTCCATAGTTTTAAGCTGCCTAGAAATGTTCTTTGTAAGCCAAATTAAAATGTGCAATAGTACAGAACTGTTTTCTGTAGTTTTTGGATTTCCCAAGTTTTTATTTAATTAATTTAAAAATATAATATTGTAATAGTTGCCTAACGTTGTGGCACTATTTTCTATTTGTTTTTTGGCTAAATAAACGACTAATTTATCTCACAAATTGTTGTCCACAATTAGTTAACAATGTTAATCGTCTATAACATCACAAAAATAATGGCTTTAGTTTTTTTGATAATTGAGTTGTAAGATACAGGCTCAATTTGGGGCCACATTGCGGTGTTTATTCAGTACAATCATTTAAAAAAGCATGTTTCTGTTTGCTATAGTTGCTGTAGTGACAGGTCCATGAATTTAGCCCTTCAATTCCTTCCTATTCGTTTTCTAAATGGGAATGCTCTTTTGAAAAGTGAGGAGTTGTGTATTTGCCATGCTGTGAGTTCATTGTTAACTTTGTATATGGCCTTGTAAGTCATCCGTGTTGTTTTCATCAGTGGCAGTTCATTTACTGCCACACAGGTGAGAATAAGTTGTCTGTTTCTCATTGATCTGCACGGGACACGTGCAGTTAAATGGGTCGAGACACCCTGTGATGTTCTCATGGACTCTTCATGGGTTTAGTTGTCTTTGTCAGCATCGATCAATAAAATTAGTTGTGTACTGGTTGGACAAAAACAGAAATGTGCGTCGGAAGCCCTAGGACCAGTATTAAGAAATACACGCTGTCAAAATAAACCCTCAAAGTAATATGACTTTGAAATAAAACAATTTAAATACTCAAATCACCAAGAATGTGAAATGAAAAGATATAAAGACTCAAAACTCCCCAACTGTGAAATGAAAGCATGAAAAGACTCAAAACACCATGACTGTGAAATAAAGCTATGAACAGACTCAAAACACCCTGACTGTGAAATGATACCATGAAAAGACTCAAAACACAATGACTGTGAAATGATACCATGAAAAGACTCAAAACACGATGACTGTGAAATGATACCATGAAAAGCAGAGCACCCAGCCTAAGACCTGGTGTTTGAAGTGTAGCTTTACTCGCCACTAGTTTTTGTGTTTGACAGAACTCCACCACATCACACAACTTTCCTGCCCCCCGTACACACACACACACACACACACACACACACACACACAACCCCTCTCATATGTGGAGTTTAAGAAGTGTACATGGGCAACCCTAAACTCTCAATCTGCTTTGGTTTTATGAAGTATTAAGTTCTGGTTTGAAGGGCCTGTAATGCACAGACGTGCACACACACATACGCACGGAAGCATACACAGGAACGCACACGCAACCATACACACACAAACACACATGCATTCACACACACATAAACCAACAAGGATGTAGGCCCCCATGCACACACCCACATACATGTTGAACATTGTCTCTGAAGATAAAGGTCAATATGAGACGTTTGTCCAGTTGGGTGAAACATATATGTTAAAAACAGCCTCTTGGTGCAGTGGTGGAATGCACACACACACACACACACACACACACACACACACACACACACACACAGACACTTGTGCTTTTAGCTTTTCCTTTCCATTCACATTATCCCTGTGTCTCCATCATCGCTATATCATCCCTCTCTTCATGATCTATCACTCTCTCTCCCTTATCCTTCTCTTTCCATCATCCCTCTCTGTCATCCCTCCCTCACTCATTCCATGGATGAGCTCAATACTCAGAGCATCAGTGGGTCCCAACCTCCATGTCCCTCCGGCCCCTTGAGGAAGTCCTCGTAAAAGCAGATCACATCGATACGCAGCTCAACCCAAAAACGCCACGCAGTTGCTAACGTCACCACATAACGGATTCCTAGTATGTATAGCCTGGCTGGCTCCCTGATGCTATGGGAACAAGATCCCTGATGCTATTGGAGTAACACCTTAAACAAACCTGGAATCAGGCTAGCTTGATTCATCCCAAAACTCTTCTACTGGAGCCTTCTTTCCAACCAGAGGAGGTTAGTCCATGTTACCACTGAAAGAGGAAACTAGTGGGACCTCTCGTTTCAGTCCTCCTCTCACCCCTCACTCTCTCATCTTGACCTTTGCCCTCAGGGTCAGCACCCATAGAATTCCCAGATGTCAGGGTAGGGAGCGGGCGCTGGCTGGCTCGGGTTACCTCCGAGCAGAGTGGCGCCATGAATCCTCACAGAGAGAGAGAGAGTAAGAGAAAAAGACAGAGAGAGAAATAGATTGAAGAGAGTAAGAGGGAGTGGTAATAAAGAGAGGTAGTGAGAGAGAAGAATGAAAGCAATTTGAGTAACGAGACTATGCAAGAGCAAAGTCTCCTCTCCAACCTAAACTGCACACCTCCCCAAAAAAATAGGCCACTGTAAAACCTGTCAGCCCCAAAATAATGATGCCCCACCCCTGACTCTATGACAAGACACCTCTATCTTCCAAGTGTAGCCAAAACTGTGGCAAAGGTTTTGGTGATATCACGTACATTAGCGAGAGTGATTTTCCCAAGCATTATGTTTGAAATGTCATTAATCTGAGTCAAAGCGAGATATAAACACATACCTGTTATAGCGCCACTGTGTGTTGGGCATAAAAGGCAGAACAGGGTTTTCAACACGTGTACCAAATGTTGTTGCAATATGAATGCCATTGAGTGCATATGCATTTATCTGGTCTGAGTCCATACAAACACAAACATATATTAGTTCAATAGTTGATGTGTTTCCTTCAAGAACGAACCTGCGGTAAGCACATGTGGCATATGAAATTAGGCAGTGCCAGGAAATAGCTTTTAACTGTATAATACATTTTTTTCAGAATCCAAATACTGAAATATATAACTGCAGAACATATATGTTCTTGAGAGGTACATAATTTGTTTGTGAGCAGAAGGAACTATGTACCAAATTTCCTGACTTTACGTCAAACTGGGTGACGGGAAGACGTGTCTTTGGAACATTTTAATTTCCAGTTGAACATGATGTATGTAGATTTTTCCCAAGCCCCATGCCCCAACTTAAATATACTTGTATTTATACAAGTTAAACTAGCAAGAATACTGGCCTTTTAACCCTGTGACCATTCCCACATTGTTTTATTTACTCTTTCCTGGCTGTCATTTTAAACAATATATATTTTTAATTTACATGCCAGGTAAAATTAAGTTTAAAAACATTATAAATGATGTTCCTTTGTAACTAAGTTACAGCTCATATCTGTGTTAGACAGATCTATGGTTGTTACTCAGGAGCAACATTTGAGATTTACAAGAAAGTGCTAAATATGTTACTTTGGTGTTAAATAGTGCTCTGTTTCGTACGGGAGATGTAAAGGTGTTAATACAAGGATTTTCAAGGATTTCCCTTTCCTATGGAATGGCTTTTGCAACACCAGGTTTTTAAGTAGAAATATGAAGAAAAAAATGTATATACTCTGTACCTTCTGTCTTCTAATCTTACCCTAAATCAAAAAATATTTTAGGGTAATTTCTATGGAAGGTGTGTTCCAGAATGTATCAGCATCATTGAAACATGGTATGAATAATATATTTACTCCACCCCTTCCAAGCTCCACCTTTCCAAGCTCCACCCCTGCATACTGAGACCCAATACAAACATCAGGTGTATGCAATCATACAGGGGAGAAAGAGAGGAGAAAAGAAGATTGAGGAGATGGAGGGGAACAGAAGAGGAGATAGTGACGGAGAAGAAAGAGCAAAAAGAGAAGAAAAGGGAAAAAAAAGGTGATAGAGGAACAGGGAGAGGAGAGAGAGAAGAGGAGAAAGAAGAGCAGAAGAAAAATTGGAGAAAAGAAAAGACCTGTCTATCCTGCCACTCATCATGCCCATCACATTTCCCTATAACCAAACATCCCTCCATTCCATGACATCATTACTTCCTCCACACTCCCATGTCCCGCCCTCTAGCAGTAGGTCAGAGGTCAATTGACGACCTGCTAAGGCTGCTATGATCTGCCATCAGCCTTTGTTGGTCTGGTCTCTTTCTATCTTCCTCATTCCACTTCTCTCCCACTCCAGTTCATGTGTCTTTCTTTGATTCTTTACATCTTGTATCCTGGATTCAATAAAAGAGTGAAGTTAAGAAAAAGAGAACATAAGACCAATGTATTTTGAGAAAGATGTGATTCGTCAAGAAAATACTGTACTTTTTGATTCTTTATTCTGAAAATGATCAATATACTGCCAATCTAAGAAAGAGGACTCGTCACAGCTCAGGCGTTTTGGAATGAAACAAATAATGATATTTAATCTTCCGATAATTGAACAGTTTTACTCTAATTTGGTACTGGTAAATGTAGCTATTCACAACAGATTTTCAAAGATAAAATCACGTTTTTGACCAACAGATTACTGGGACAAGTCTTGAATAAAAAAACCGACATGCCATAATAAAACACTTAGCTGTCTATTTCTACGTTTCCCCTGACAAGACGACCGACCTCCCATCCTCACACGTCTCATGACCTCCACCTCGACCCCCACCCTATCCTGGATCGCATTTCTGAATGTGTTTCTGAGGTCAGCCCTGAATGGAAGCCAGCCTATTCTCCGTCCTGGGGAGGCGTTCCACACTCGCATTCCAAGGGGCGTGGCTACATCTGTAGCCTGCGGACGCTAGTAGTTCCTGACAACTCCAAACGCAGACTATTTTTAAGGTCCCGTCTTGCCTAAAAACAAACTCGTTTCGTCATGCGTGGGACATTTTTCGATAATTTAAGATACAGCTCTCATTTGTGATGTATGCGAGTTTGAAATGCTCGTAGGCTTGAAGGTCCTACAATTACACACGAGCTGATCATCAAATGTTAAAGCCAAATCGAATTTAACGTTCTTAATGGAGCAATTACATAATAGAAATGTAAATGAAAATTATTGAAAACGAATGAGAAAATTTTATGGGTGTACCTCAAATTTTGTATGATTGTATTGGGATTTTAACTTTTCTTTGTGCAAACCTAATAATTACAACGTTGGTAACGTTTGACCCCATAACAGTAATTATATTAGTTCATTCAGTTGAAACACAACGTTACTTCAAATATATTTTAGATCGGTATAAATTCATAACAAATAATGCAATTGTGTAGAAGTATGGGCCTACAATAAAAATTATAATCCAGTGTGTATTTTCATACAGCCTTCTTTTAACCAAAACATTTTAGCTTAGGCTAGTTATTTCAGCTTTAAATACAGACAAGATATGTTCGAAAAAAATATTCAAAAGGTAAAATATAGATGCATGAAAATAGGTAGGTACACAAATAGTAAATTATGCAGTTACAGAGTTAAGAACCAGCTAAGAAGACAATGAATAATTACTAAAGGATGAGATTTTAATTGAAGTAAATCTATTTATTTGTTTGAATAAACATTGTTTTGGATAGATAATCATATCAATTGATTGATTGCCTGTAATAATATAGAAAAGGCAGAGTTAAGAGTAGGACAAGTTAGTTTAATCTGGTTAACAAATAATGAAGTCAAATATTTTAATTTAGCTCTTAAACTGATAAATTAACATCATCTTACTCTGTGTTCATCTTGTTACCTTTATGACAAAACTACTTGATTTTCAGATTGAACTTTAATTGGAAAGTAAAATAAAGTGCAACAGAAACTCTTAACTTAACATCTAACATCAAGTGCAATGCAACATTTGCTTTTCATTGATGTGTCTAAACCTTTAAATATTTAAAGTAGATAGGACAAAACATATGGAATAACCATAATTAAGTCCAGGGCATCAGGGACATTATTTAATTGTCTCAAAGTATGTATAATTGACATCTTGGACAAAATAATTATTGTGAGTCAGGTAGATATGACAACAATACAATACGATCACTTTCTTAAAAATGCTTATTTGGTGTGGGAAGTGATTTTCCGCTTGTTAGCCTAAATGTACAACCTAATTCTTGTGAATTTGAAGTGTTTTAAAATCTGTTTTGAGACAATATATTTTACACTGACCATACTTGCTTTTGTGATAGCCACTGTGGAGATTATTCAATGCCATTTGAAAGAGCATAAAGAATGAGAACCCTTAAGGTAAATAAAATATGTCCCATTGCTTCTCCTTAACTACCTACTGTAGTACTAAACACCAACATGTTTTTTATTAGTTAATGTGAGGAGAGAGGAAACAGTTCAACGCCCAAACAAACACAAACCTTTTAACAAAGTCACATGGGTTTGGAAGGCTAGCAGGTGGACATTCAGCGTGTCATTATACCTTTCCAGCCCTTCATTTCGTTTTAGCCACCACTGCTCGGTCCTCCATGTTCCACGTCCCGGCCTGAGGTCAGAGGAGACAGCGCAATGGCAGCCAGGCTTCTTCAGGCATAGTCACCCCCCCAATCTTTAGAACACCAACGATAACCTTTACAATGAGGTGGTACACTTAGAGATTCTGTCGTAGTGAGACAGACTCTGGTCCAAGATGTCACATGGAATGGTTCCTGTGAGTTTTTGTGACAAGACACCTTTTTATGGAATTGGTAGTCTGTTTGAGAACACATGCTGGTGGAGTGTAGTTGTGCATGTGTGGTAGTGTGTGTGTGTGTGTGTGTGTGTGTGTGAGCTTGAGAGCGCAGAGGAATTCCAGTGGTATCTCTACTGTTCTTCTGAATACCTCCCTCACTGGGGGGGTCAAGAGGTCAGGTGTCAACAATCACAACCCAATGGGGAGAGAACTGTTCAAACAACCCCGGAATTCCAGGTTGGAACTCAAAAAAGAGGGAGAGAGAGGAGGGTTTTACGCTTCCACACAGGACCCTGTGAAGAGAGGGGTTGATGGGGGAGGGTGAGCAAAGGGTTGAGAGGTCAGGGGTGAGGGGTAGGGGGTTGGGTGGGATGCATTCTCCCTCTGCCTTAATCAATATTCTGCAGAAAGAGAGAGAGGTATAGAGAAATGAGGGGGGTTCCAGGGAATTTGGTGTGCAGGTCTCTGATGTTCTGAATTCACGTTGTTTTGTGTGATTGAATCTCAGAATCTCTGAACCTTCTGCTGTATTTGTCTGGGAACTCTGGAAGAGCGAGAGAGAGTGAGGGGGAAAGAAAGATGGATACAAAAAAGGGAGAAAGAGACATGGAAAGAGGAGAGATAAAGAAAAAGAAGACGAGAGAACATGAGAGAAACAGAGAATAAAAAAGAGTGGAAGATAGAGAAGGGTGGCACAATATCTTTCTCATTGCAACCCTTTCAAAACGAAAGATTGCTGAATTGGAAATACATAATATAAAGAAAATCTTTGTAGAGAGACAGAGAGAATAAGAGAAGAACAAAGAGAGATGGAGAGAATGACAAAAGAAAACAACAGACAAGAAAAATTTGTGAGAAAAATAAGAGAGAGAGAGAGAGAGAGAGAGAGAAAGAGAAAATGGATAGAAAACACTGACACACATTCAACCCCTGTAGGGACCAATGCAGACACATGAAGCGGATGGTGGAGTTCTGCTGTTTTCAACTGGGTTTTGTTCAGGTTGGCCAGCCCGTCCCCTGGACACTGATGACCCTCCTCAACAACTCCCACTGAAGTGTTACAATCCATACGCTGGCAGCAGAATGCACACAGGCCCTCTGAAGCCAGGAGTCATAGAAAGGCGTGAACTACTACGAAAAGGAAGAGGAGGAGGAAGGGGTGAAGAGGTGGTGAAGGAAAAGAACAAGGCGGGAGAGGGATTGAGGCGAAGTCATACCAAAGGCCATGTTCAAGTTCGGTCGGGGGTGGGTTGCTATACTTCACCAAATGACACACACACACACACACGAAGCAGGCACAGTGTCAGTCCTGCCAGGATAGAGGTGACAGCAGAGGAGAGTGATACTCAACAGCCAGCTCACTTCGGTTTTCTCTCTGGAGGTACTCTGCATGTGCTTGTATCTTTCTCATCTCTCTCTCTCTCTAAATACCTCTGGCCTAGCACCTTTTCCGCTCCAGAGGTCAGCTATGCCCCACAACCGCCCAACACTCATGGTGACAAGGAGAGGCGGGGCATTCACACACACATGCACATGCATGCACACGCATGCACACAGTCACACACACAAGGGCAGATAAACCCAGTCAAGGCCCAGGGGGTCTCTGATGATTCATCCGTACCTATATGATCTGTGCTTATTGGTGGTCTATGAAGGACCAGTCAGAGGATCTTGGTTCCAGTGTCACGTGTCCATTCTGTTCTGTGTTCTGTTCCATTCTGGATGGATCTGGCACAGTGAGGAGAAATCGCGAGCAAACACGTCACCATGGCAACCGTGGCTGCTATAGACAGATAGGATAATAGTGCAACCTGACGCTCACAGAGTCGACGAGCTATGTATTCAACCTAACGCTCACAGAGCTATGTATTCAACCTAACACTCACAGAGCTATGTATTCAACCTAACACTCACAGAGCTATGTATTCAACCTAACGCTCACAGAGCTATGTATTCAACCTAAAACTCACAGAGCTATGTATTCAACCTAACGCTCACAGAGCTATGTATTCAACCTAACACTCACAGAGCTATGTATTCAACCTAACGCTCACAAAGCTATTTATTCAACCTAACGCTCACAGAGCTATGTATTCAACCTAAAGCTCACAGAGCTATGTATTCAACCTAACGCTCACAAGCTATGTATTCAACCTAACGCTCACAGACCTATGTATTCAACCTAACGCTCACAGAGCTATGTATTCCACCTAACGCTCACAGAGCTATGTATTCAGCCTAATACTCACAGAGTTACAGAGCTACTTATTCAACCTATCATTCACATAGCTATGTATTCAAGCTAACATTCACAGTTGCAGAGCTATGTATTCAAGCCAATATTCACAGAGTCACAGAGCTATGTATTCATATCAACCCAACCAAACCACATGTCAGAAAGACAGACGTTCACATTATGCTGGCCAGGGTCAGAAAGTAAATTAGAGAATTGAAAAAAAAGTGTTAATTACTCACTCCATTTTCTTTCCTTCACACCTTCCTCCCTCTCTTTCACATCTTCTTCCCTTTCCTTAAGATCTTCCTCTCTGTCCTTCACATCTTCCTTCCTCGGTATTCACATCTCCCTCTCTGTCCATCACATCTTTCTCTCTCCTTCAAATTTTCCTCTCTCTCCTTCAAACCTCTCCCTATCACATATTCCTTTCCTGTTCTTTAAAATCTTCCTCTCCTTCCTTCACATATTCTCCTTTCTCCAAATCTTACCTTCTGTCATCCTTTATCTCTTGTCTCATTTCATTTATTCAGCATGTATAGTCCACTAAGATAGTCCATTGAGATGGTTCCCTCAGTTAGTCCAGTCAGATAGTACACTAAGATGGTTACCTCAGATAGTCCAGTCAGATATTACATTAAGATGGTTCCCTCATATAGTACACTAAGATGGTTCCCTCAGATAGTCCAGTCAGATAGTACATTAAGATGGTTCCCTCAGATAGTCCAGTCAGATAGTACACTAAGATGGTTCCCTCAAATAGTCCAGTCAGTACCAGTAGACCCGGTCTCTCTGTAACTGTGACTTCTTGGAATGTCCCAGCCACAGCCATTGACATGTTCTTGCCAGTGAGTGTGTGTGTGTGTGGCGGGGGGGGGGGGGGGGGGGGGGGGGGGGGGGGGGGGGGGGGGCTGTGTGCATGTTTGTGATCCTACAGGGATCAATCTGAATCCATTGAAAATGATTGGCGGGTTGTTCCCTGCTGAGGGCCGTTTAAATGGTGACGCACACGTTCTCTATCTGACTCACTGACTGACTGTACCTCTCCCATCCCCCTACACACACACACACACACCGACTGACAGTATCTCTCCCATCCCCCTACACACACACACACACACACACACACACAC
>JACXGI010017194.1:0-14799 GCA_016801175.1 Esox masquinongy
TTCCAAAGCATCAGAGGGATCTCATTGTTGAAAGATATCAGTCAGGAGAAGGGTACAAAAGAATTTCCAAAGCATTAGATATACCATGAAACACAGTGAAGACAGTCATCATCAAGTGGAGAAAATATGGCACAACAGAGACATTACCAAGAACTGGACGTCCCTCCAAAATTGATGAAAAGACGAGAAGAAAACTGGTTAGGGAGGCTTCCAAGAGACCTAAAGCAACATTAAAGGAACTGCAGGAATTTCTGGCAAGTACTGGCTGTGTGCTACATGTGACAACAATCTCCCGTATTCTTCATATGAATGGGTAATGGGGTAGGGTAGCAAGACGGAAGCCTTTTCTTACAAAGAAAAACATCCAAGCCCAGTTGAAGTTTGAAAAAACAAACATCAAGTCCCCCAAAAGCACATGGGAAAATGTGTTATGGTCTGATGAAACCAAGGTTGAACTTTTTGGTTTTAGTTCCAAAAGGTATGTTTGGCACAAAAACAACACTGCACATCACCCAAAGAACACCATACCCACAGTGAAGCATGGTGGTGGCAGCGTCATGCTTTGGGGCTGTTTTTCTTCAGCTGGAATCGGGGCCTTATTCAGGGTGGAGGGAATTATGAAGAGTTCCAAATACCAGGCAGTTTTGGCACAAAACCTTCAGGCGTCAGTTAGAAAGCTGAAGATGAAAAGGAAGTTCACATTTCAGCACGACAACAACCCAAAGCACACATCAAAATCCACAAAAGCATGGCTTCACCAGAAGAAGATTAACGTTTTGGAATGGCCCAGCCAGAACCCAGACCTGAATCCAATTGAACATCTGTGGGGTGATCTGAAGAGGATTGTGCACAGGAGATGTCCTCGCAATCTGACAGATTTGGAGCACTTTTGCAAAGAAGAGTGGAAAAATATTGCCACGTCAAGATGTGCCATGCTAATAGACTCCTACCCAAAAAGACTGAGTGCTGTAATAAAATCAAAAGGTGCTTCAAAAAAGTATTAGTTTAAGGGTGTGCACACTTATGCAACCAGGTTATTTTGAGTTTTTTATTTTTTATTTTTCCCCCTCAAAGATTTCAGTTTGTTTTTCAATTGAATTGTTCACGTTATAGGTCACATTGAAGGTGGAAAAAGTTCTGACATGATTTATCTTTGTCTCATTCTTTTACATCACAAGAACCTGGCATTTTAACAGGGGTGTGTAGACTTTTTATATCCACTGTAGATCAGGATCTGCCATTAGATCGGCAACACAACCATGTGGCCTTTGGACAGTTACATCTATGAGTGTTTAAGCCAGGTGGTCCTGAGGCTTTTTACCAAAGAGAATTGGAGCTGAACATGACAATGCAGATATAGGATGATGGTTTCCTAATGTTAGCTAGCAAAGCCTCATGGACTTTTTTCAGGGAATAGCCTCAATGAAAAACCTTGGTTATTGACAACTGAGTGGTGCTGCATAAATGCTTGATTATCACACAGCGCTTTGGTAGTAATGTAAGTTCTTACAAATAGATATCCTGCTGCAATAAAGTGGCGATTAAAAGCATCAACAACCGTTTTTTTTTTCAGTAATGGTCCCAAAGTCCAAAATTATCTATTTAGGCAATGAGGTGGAGGAAAAGTTCAGCAGGGTTTTAATAGTATTTGGCTGGATTCCCATTGCAATCAGATGTGAGTGAATGTTTTCATAGTAGGGTTTTCGAAAAAGCTTTATACACGTTTCTCAAATGTTTAAAGGCCAGCCAGTCAGAAATTGATGCTGTTTTTCTTAGTCCATGTCACATTTGTTCTATGAGTAGCATTAGATATATCATGAGTGAACCGAGTTGGATCTGTTTTTTTCCTTAATTCATGTGCAAGCCTATGAGTAATGCAATTGAAAACACAAAAGCAGAAATGCAGACAAGCTTTGGTAAATATATTGTAAGAAAGCTTGTTCCCAAAAATGTATTGAAGTAATCATACAAAATATGGAAAAATTAAGCAAATATATATAATAATAATAATACAACCACGTTTCCAGAAAAGTTGGGACGCTGCGTAAAATGGAAATAAAAACAGAATGCAATGATGCGCAAATAGTTTAACCCCTATATTCAATAGAAAATGGTACAAAGACATAATGTCAAGTGTTGAAACTAAGAAATGGTGCTATTTCTTGAAAAATGTAAGCCCACTTTGAATTTGATGCCTGCAACACGTTTCAAAAAAGTTGGGACAGAGGCAAAAGACTGGAAAAGTTGTGTAATGCTAAAAAACTAAACCTGGTGGAACAACTCACAACTAACAATGCTGGTTTTGTGTGTTTATTTGGTTTTATAGTTTAGGCTCTAGAGCAGGGCTGCCCAAACCTGTACCTGAAGATTTACTGTCCTGTTGGTTTTCTTACCAACTCGAATAAACACACCTGATTTTAATAATTAGCTGGATGAAAAGCTAAATCAGGTTAATCACAAATGGGGTTGAAGAGAAAACCTGCAGGAGGGTAGAGCTCCAGGATCAGGGTTGGAACAGCCTGCTCAAGAGCGAGTGAAATAAATATATAATCATGCTTCACCTTACAGGTAAGCACACCTGATTTTTATTGTCCTTATCAAAAAGGGGAAGTGGATGAGTGGATTGAGTGGACAGGGGAGAACACTGGATGCCTTGTATTGTTAGAGACCTTCTCCGTCTGTGGATCACAGCTGATGGGAGCTTTAAATTGGCCAATTTGGGGAAAGTCTTCACTTGATTCGAAAGCATTTCCGAAACATTCATCTAACCAGCCTCTCTTGCAGGGATAATAGGACCCAATCTCCTCATTCATCTCCCTCTCTTTTTCTCCCTTCCTGTCCCATCCGTCGTTTCTGCCAAGGTGATTACCTGCCTCCTGGCCTCAGGTCCTTAATTACCATGTCCTACCTGCACAGAAGAGCTTAGTCATCAAGCTGTCACGTAAGGCAGCTCTTCCAGTTGACTCCGAATAACGATGGAACACTCAACCACCGAAGTAAGATCATTTCCTGAACGCGGAACATATTATCAGTGTAATCGATCTGCTGTAGTTTGGTTCATATTCTTACGCGTTCCGCATTTTCCATGTGGTCTCTGGGAGCTGGAATGCATGGATTTATGTCTGCTACATTAATAATGTATGGCGTTCCCCCTGTCTGTCCCTGTGTCTCCTGCCAGCCAATCACAGAGGCAATGTCTTCAATGGCACTCTATGCATTTATCCAGCCTATAGGCATCTGGTCAAAATGAGTGCACTATGTAGAGATTAGGGTACTACTCGGAACAAAGTCAAACAGACCTATTGACTGTACATCACATATCGGTGTCACGCATTCATTTCTATGTCTGGATCAGATGATGTACGGTTATGGGCAGACCAATCGATACACATTATGGCATTAGATATGCAGTTGTTCTTGTGTGTGTGTGTGTGTGTTTGTGTGTGTGTGTGTGTGTGTGTGTGTGTGTGTGTGTGTGTGTCTTTACGGCGGTGCAGACAGAGATTTAGGCCAGAGATGGTGGAGAATAAAAGATCAATGTTTCTGTTATCCTGCCACTGCAGTGCTTTTCAAACCGGGGTCAGATTTGAAAATGGGGTTTGCAAGAGAAACTGGAAAGAAGTTACGTGAGCAACCTCTGGTAGCAGTGGATTTATCGTTTAAGCTACACAATACGGAATGACTCTCTTCCTAAATGATGTGATTCTCAGAAACGTCTTCTGTTTCCTTCAGGGCCTCTTAGAACAGAGTGAACAGAACCAGGCAGTTTATTAGATGGGGAGAAAAGGCATCACAGATAATGTTATATTATCATTGCGTGATCTTATTGGGTAGTTCAGATAGATGACACTGTGTCTCTTCAACATGGGTCAGTCAGATTGGTGTTGTGTGTTTGTTCAATAGTGGTCAAAAGGTGACCACTAATAGTGGTAAAAAGGTGTTGTGGGAATGTGAAAAAGCATAATTTATTCATAGACCACGATATATTCTGAAAAGAAGTGGCAGTTTGCAACCTAAAAGTAAATCTTGACTGTCCATGCTACGTGGAAATGTATTTTTGTAACCGGCAGCTTGCTGTGGGATTTTTAGAGACACAGCTTATTCAAACTTTCAGAAACATGTCACTCCATGAATAGGATATTAATTATAATTAATCTCTGTAGAGATGAATGTCTCATCGAGATACATTGTGAATGCAGCTGTCTGTTCCTAGTTGAAACACACCGACACACACACACACACCTTTGTTTTTATACCCTGGCGGGGACCCAGAACTTCATGTTCCCTCTTCCCTACTTCAGAACCTAACCCTAACCCCTAATAACTTAACCTTGATGCCTAAACCTAACCCTAACCCCTAATAACTTAACCTTGGTGCCTTGATGGCTCACACACAGACACACAAAGATCAAACCTTTGACAAGTATTGTATTTCCTGTGGCTTTTTTACGTTTAATTTCCATGATACCTACAAAGCATATAAAAATGTTGCTGTGTCTAGTATTTAGTGTTGCACTACTTCTGATTGGAGCCCCACATGGGAAATAGATTATAGGATTCCTTTTAGAACACAGCCTCTTGAATTATGCTAAGCCACTCAGAACAGAAATAATTAAAGCATTGCACTAATGACCTCAGATACTTCAAAATAGTATTAATTTTATTTGTATTCACTTGAACATATTAAAAATAGGGAGAATACATTTATTTATTGTGAGACTCTTCAGGTTTTTAACATACAATTTGAATATTACTGATATGAGAAAAATGAAGGTTCTGTAAATAAACACACATAACTATTTCCGGAGTGCTGTTGTGAACTACAGAGGACAGGAGCTAATTATCAGTAGAGAGAAGCTAATAAACAATTGTGTCATTGGTTCATGCACTATTTTGGCAGTTTTCCTGTGCTAAAAGTTTTGCACATAAGAATATTGATGAAGTCAACTTAAAAAGTTAGAGTATGCAAAGACAAGCACAAAGCAGACCGGGCAAAAAGACATGCTCACACAACAGGGCCGTGGAGTTGTACGGATCAGTCAGTGGAGTTGTACAGATCAGTCAGTGGGGTTGTATTGATCAGTCAGTGGGGTTGTATTGATCAGTCAGTGGAGTTGTACAGATCAGTCAGTGGGGTTGTATTGATCAGTCAGTGGAGTTGTACGGATCAGTCAGTGGAGTTGTATTGATCAGTCAGTGGAGTTGTATTGATCAGTCAGTGGAGTTGTACGGATCAGTCAGTGGAGTTGTACGGATCAGTCAGTGGAGTTGTACGGATCAGTCAGTGGAGTTGTACGGATCAGTCAGTGGAGTTGTACAGATCAGTCAGTGGAGTTGTACAGATCAGTCAGTGGAGTTGTATTGATCAGTCAGTGGAGTTGTATTGATCAGTCAGTGGAGTTGTACAGATCAGTCAGTGGGGTTGCATTGATCAGTCAGTGGGGTTGTATTGATCAGTCAGTGGGGTTGTATTGATCAGTCAGTGGAGTTGTATAGATCAGTCAGTGGGGTTGTATTGATCAGTCAGTGGAGTTGTACGGATCAGTCAGTGGGGTTGTACAGATCAGTCAGTGGAGTTGTACTGATCAGTCAGTGGAGTTGTATTGATCAGTCAGTGGAGTTGTACAGATCAGTCAGTGGGGTTGTATTGATCAGTCAGTGGGGTTGTATTGATCAGTCAGTGGGGTTGTATTGATCAGTCAGTGGAGTTGTATTGATCAGTCAGTGGAGTTGTATTGATCAGTCAGTGGGGTTGTACAGATCTGTCAGTGGAGTAGTATTGATCAGTCAGTGGGGGTGTACGGATCAGTCAGTGGGGTTGAATAGATCAGCCAGTGTCGTATGTCCCACCCAGTTGACTAAACATGATTGGAGGTCTTGATGGTGCTGCCCACCCTGAACTCCCTACCGGAGATCTCTATGATTCTGTGTCAACCAACCCAGTGGAACATTATGTGGTTATAATGTTCAACTTTAAGCAGTTGGGTGAAAACAGTATATGAACATTGTTTAGAGAAACGTGATTCATTCTGAATTGGCGGAAGCCATCAGTGTTCTCTGGTTTCTGGAAGTGTATGGCAGGTTGTTTGTGAATTCACACAGTCCCCGCCCACTGTCTCTGATTGGCCACCAGCCCACGGCAAGAGGCAAAATTTGAGCATTGTTTAACTTCGGTGGCGAGGCCAAATACTGTGCTGTGATTCCTCTTGCCGATGCCTCCCCGGTGGGAGGCCAGTCTGCTGTTGGCCGTGCACCGAAATCAGAGCCTACAGTGGTGCTGCTTGTCAGTGTGAAAGTCCCTACAGACCTTTAGTGGGAGTAGGACAGCAGGATTAGACCCATACATCAACAGGATAAAGTCATTTTACATGTTGTTTCATTACCTATGTAGAATGTTGTATGACATTGTAACAGTTACAAGTATCAATGATGTAGTGAAATTAGTTTTGTTCACCATGTTGTTTTTCACACAATTGAAATAGGTAAAAAATAGACAGAAAGGAAGAAAGAGAATGCTATGCACATAAAATTAAATTAACCTTTGAAAAGTCGATGTTTATGCTCTAAGCAAGATGGTGGTGCTCCTCTTTTTCCCTCTCTCCCCATCTCCTCTCCTCCTGCCAACGAAGCAGAGACAGCAGCAGTGGTAGCGGTTGTGGTTTTGGCCTGAGGGGCGGTACAGAACATACTGCCCAGCACCTGTGTGCCAAGCCCTCAGCACCCTCAAGAACTGTGCTGCCAAGCCATTGCTACCCCTCACTCACTCCCACACAGAGGAACCCCAAGAGCTGTAGGAGGCCAGATCTTTGGCTCCCATGCCTTGAAAAGCGCCTCCTGGCACTGGGGTTGAGAGGCATGTTGGAGGCTTGAACATAACCTGGTCCACCATGTTGTCCATCTGCTCCTCACAGCTTGCGGGCAATGTGGCAACGTACCCACGCCATCGCCGTGGTGATCAATGGGAAGAGGATGGATTTGAATTGTCACAGTGAATTCGGGTCATCTTTCCGCAGCTTCTGAGGTCTGTAGGCAGATACCAGATGCGGTGCTCTCCAACATTATTGCCACCCTGGGTAAATATTGCTGGGAACAATTATTGTTTATCAGCTTGTTCTTAAACTTAAAAAATCAATACCCTTTGAAAATCTAAAGAACAAAATCAAATTGATAAGTGGTCAGCTACAAAATCCTGTTTCAACTGGGGTATACATTTGAGGTGACAAACAGGCTAAACTCTGTTTATAAACATCTGAAAGGCCAAAGAACACACAATTTAAATAAGACAAAGGGTGTTGATCTTCACTGATCAGACAATGGCTACAAATAGATTCATGACTGAAAATACCAAATTCCACTATTAGGGAAATAATGAATAAGAAATGTTAAACTACAGGACCTGTGATAAACCTACCTGGATGCACTCTGTATGCATTTTGCTCCCATGCACAGTGAGAAGGATCATCCAAGTGGCAGACAATTCCCATACAGAAATCTAATATATGGCCATATACATTAAAAGACATAACATATATTTTAAAATACATTATCAAATTATGTTAATTACATATTTCTGTCTGACATATGAAAATGGCCAATTTTTGTATATTTTGAAATATGTACATATGTGTTGATCAAAACAAATGAATGTTTACAACATATATGCTCATATAAGACATATAATTTACATATATTGCCATATATTACATTCCCGTATGGGTTGTCCCTGGATCATAGTTGGAGAATGGCATTCGTCTGTCACATCTTGGGGCCACCATTAAGTTATTTGGAAGGGTTGCAAGAGGAAAGCTTCGCTGTCACCCAACCACAAACAAAAGCATCTGGAGTTTGATAAACATCAAAGGACTTTAGACTGGAACCTAGGTCGATGGTCTGATGCGAAAAATGTTTAGCTTTTACGCAAACAACAAACACCAAAGTCAGTTTGGTGTAAAAGGAGTCATGGTCATGCAGAACAATAACCTGGTCACCACTGCATGCTGGTGTGTCTGTGATGTCTGGGAACCTTTTCAGAATACATGGCAACATGGACTCTTTCAAGTACCAGGTGATTTTAGGCCAAAACCTCTCAGCCTCTTTGAGTAGGCTAAAACTGGGTAGTTGGATCTTCCAGCAGCACAACTATCCAAACCATTCATACCTACAAATCCACACAAACATGGTTCACTGACAATAGGATCAAGGTATTGCAATGGACATCACAGTCCCCTGATCAAAATCTAATTGAAAAACCTGTGGGGTGAGCTGAAAAGGAGAGTCTGCGAGCAAGGACCAAGGACTCTGAAGGATCTTGAGAGTTCCTGCATAAAGGAAAACTCTCTTTAGCTGAAGATCAAGCTGATAAATAATTTCTTCACTGCCAATTGTGTTCATATTTACAGTACCTACAGTCCCAAAAATTCTGAAGGGCTCTGTATGTGTTGTTGAAGTGGCTATAGGATGTGATGCTTTAAACTTACCCAAAAGTATGTGAATGTCAATGTGGAGAATTTACAATGAATGCAGCATCTGTAAGAAAGATTTTGCTCAAAAATTTTCACACACACAGAAACACATTCATACACACACACACACACACAAACCAGCAGACACACACCCGCACCCTCAGAATATACCAGCGCTCTTGCTATAAATATGTGATGCCTAAAAGCTTCTTTACATGACACAGCCTGAAGATCACCCAGCTCCCTCCTTTACAGAACTCACTCACTCTAAGGGATTTATTTAGCAAAATAAGGAAGATAATGAAAGTGTAAGAAAAAATGAAAGTATGTAATGAAAGTAAACATCACAGACAGAAAGGTTTAAAAGGACAAATGGATTTAAAATGTGATATTAATAGCAATGTAAAGGGTTTGGAAATAGTTAAATTATGAATAGCATGGGAAAATAAATACAGAAATAAATATGGGTTCTTTTTACAACGTGGTTTGTCCTGCATTGGCTTCCCTTTTCTCATGGGAATTGGGTACAAATTGGGCTGCTGTGATTGTAATATTTCGCCTAACAGATATCAGAGTTTATCAATGCTTGATTTATTTTCAAATTATTTGTGCATGTACATGATCTGAGGGAACTATGTGGCTCTAATGTCATACATTTGGCAGGAGATTAGAAAATGCAGCTCTGTTTCAACCTCATTTTTGAGGGCTCACAAAGTCTGTCTTTTCTCGAGAGCCAGGTCGGCTTATGGTCGCCTCTCTCAAAAGCAAAGCCATGCTTGCTGAGTCTGTACGTGGGCAAGGTTTTTCTTACCTTTTCAGTCACAGTGGTCAGCTGTTCTGCCACTGTGTGCTCTTTATTCAGCTCGCATTCCAGTTTCTCTGTTTTCTGGAGGTGATTCTTTCCAGTGTTTCAATGATTTTTATTGTTCTTTTTCTTTCAGAATTTGGTCGGGTCTAACTGGGTTTCTGTCCTCTGTGTTTCTAAACCGAGCCTGAAAACCAGACAACTCGGGAATCCGTTCAAGGTGAATTTTTCTATAGATTTCTTTAGGCTTTGTTACGGAATGTTTAAGAATTGCTGTCCTCTAGGTGGGTATGGACCTTAACAGCTCTTTTCTAGTTTTGTGCAATTAGTGGGAACGGCTGGGATTCTTCTCTCCATGCATTATTTGGGGTTTTGCGTTGTACTCTGAGATTACTCTTGCATAATTGTACATGCAGAACATATGTCTTAAATAGTGTATCACAGAACACTGCTCTGTGCACTAACACATTACCCAGGAGCGAAGGACTTCAGCAATAATAATTACTTTCTTTAGTTACTAGCATAACAGACACGATCCTCTGTTCAGAATCCACTGTAGCATGACTAATAGTTCCACATTATTTATGTTCTTTTTTAAAGGAACTAAGGGTTTATAACGGAACCCCTAGTTTAGACTACCACTGCTCTACCCTGTTGGAGTCAGGATTACATTGTTTCAAAACAAAACTACTGAATGTTATTATTCTAGGGCAAATCCAGGGAAAATAGGCAGAGAAATTGCAGAGCATTCTAACATTTTCTCCAGCGTTCACTGGTGATTTCAGGATGATAAAACGCCTCATCCTTGTTTTAATTACCTTGCCATGAGAAACTTGAAAGATAACATCCAATTGTTGAAATATGGACTCTGGGACTGGAGCAGGTTGCGTCTGACATGGGAATAGCTGTCCTGGGACAGCATTCATCGGAATTCTTTTCACATTTCTTAGTGAAAGAGGCAAGCCAGTCCATCTTCTGAGGTCTAAGGTCATCACATCAATTCATTTGTTTGATTTTTAAAGTCCTCAAGGGAGTTAGGGATAATGTATTTAATTCCCTTCTTCGGCCATCGACAGGGTATCTAGAAAGAGGTGGTTGTGTGTAAAGCCGGTCATATCATGGGCCTCAGTCATACTACCAGTTTACGGTGTTTTACATGTGCTTTTATACGTCATCAGGTCTGGCACTGAACGATAAACATGCTGCAATACACTGTCAGCAGACAACAAAGTCTTCTGCATTCCCTTCCGATTTCTATGCCTTCGACATCATTTACCATTTAAGTCATTTACCAGACACTCTTATGCTGACTAATGTGTGCATGCAATTTTATATGTTTTGTGTTGACAAATGAACCAACAAACCCACAGTTAACGTGGGGTATACTGTGGGCCATGACCATGCTGTACAATATTATTAAATGGAGTATAAGACTGCCTTAACTGGTCCTTATTGTGGGCCAGATAAACATCCATTTACTCTGAGTCCAACGTAAAGTATGTGGACACGTTTTATAAACCCAGGGCCAAACCCAAATTTATGCAGCACTCAAAACTGATGATGTCATGATACCCAATCGAAATCCTCTCTGAGCAAATGTGATATTTCTCCCACTCAGTCTGAGTACATAATATATACTTCAGGTATCTTACATTTTCTGACGACTGACAACCAGCGATGGACTCAGGATATGTAAATTTTTTCTGACCTTTCCTAGATGTTTCGTTAAGATGTAAGTATACGTATTTTGTAAACATTGTGAAGGAAGTCAATAGGTCCATGTGAATTACACTCAGTAGCTACTGAAGTTTTTTTTATGTATAACAATAATCATAGATTTTCTCCAAGTGCCTGGTACCTCTCTGTTTTCTAGAATTTTAAAAACTCTTTCACTGATAGTATGTGACATGGTCCTGGGAGGATTCCAGAAAGCAGAACCAGGACTTTAAATAATGTAACTTTTTAATCACTATTCTGAATGCTTTATTTTTTTATAGTATATTGTAGTGTTGAGGCCAAAAATATTTACATATTTAATTTCCCTTCAGCAAAATTAAGTAGAAAGGTTTCTCTTGTGTCTCTCTTTCATCATTGGGTTCTTTCAGTTCTGTCCTTTCTTTGTCAACTGTGCAGGATGAAACTGCTCTTCTGGTGAGCTTGTAAATCTTCAGCCCTTGTGGGAGTTGCTTTACAATTTGAACCAGCCTTCTTCGACATCTCACTTTAAGTATCCGCTTGCTGTTATGTCCTGGGTGGTTGACCGCAGTTTCATTGGCAGCAAACATTTTGATAATACTGTAGAATATGCTAACAGGAATTTCAGGGTCGCAGTAGATATAATTGTTATTTTGGGAACGGGAATGAGAAACGGGAAACGGTCAAATCATACCATGGTGGTCGCCTTTGTAATGTTTAGTTGAATAACAATTAAACCTCTTCACAATGTCTTTGTGATTTGTATATTGAGTTGTCAGCCACATGATTTGCTGTTTCTTTATTTGTGTTCACAATAAATACAGTATAACAATACTAACAGTTTATAGAGCACTTTTCCATTGGACACAATCCCCAGTTTTAAAGAGTTAGTTGCAATCTGACGTGAAGAGGTCTGAAGCGGATGCTGTAACTGTCATTCAGGGCAGGTTCTGAGCTCAGTACACTAAGCACTGCTAGCTGTTCACATGGATTGACAGCTAGTCACTGCCTGAGAGGCATTGAGAGGAGATGAAGAGGATGAAAGCTACACACTGCGGCTCCTCTAGGAAGAGATGGCTGATGCCTGTCAGTCTGATGGAGTCAGATGGAATCGAGCTTTGTTTATACAATAAACACATTTCTGATTTTTTTTTTCATGCGTAGATAATTGTACCTGTATACTTGCATAATCAGATAAGCTCTGCAAATAGATTTTGATCTGATCTGATGTCACTGGCACCAATTTTTGGGAAAAAACGGATCGGAATTGGGCTGCCTAGAAGACAGGTGGTCTTTGACTCCAACGGATCAAGAATCACAGTAAAAAATGGGCTTTATTTCAAATAATTATTGCATAAGCACAAATATTAATTAACATGAAGTACTCTACGTTTTAGACAAAAGGTATTGCAGCTATTTTCCCCCATGTTTTCATTTCTCCTGATGTGTCATCATTCTCAATCATGTTAATGGTTTCTTGATCTAATAACCATTAATGTGCTGGTGGTAATGATAGAACCCCATTCCCATTGAAGATTCCTCACATTTTAGAGCATAATGCCCCTTGTCACTTGTGGTAAGCTCCTATATATATATATATATATATATATACATACACACAAACACACTATGCTGTACTGACATTAAAATGCAAAATTACTTAGGCAGTGAGACACACATTTTGTTTTATTTTGGTGCATTATTCCAGCACATCTCATTTGAAATTATAAAATGAAATCCGGGTTAGTGCAGCTTGTCTGCTTTAATTTGAGTAACTTCTTTTATCCATATCAGATGAACCACTTAGTAATTAAAGCACATTTTGTAGTCTCCATATTTTAAGGCACTTTAAGTTGTCAGACACCAGCAATAGACTCCAAATGCAAAGCCTACAAATGAAACAAGACTCTGACAGCTCTCTTGTGCTGCGCTAATGATGCCAACACCTGCCTGATAAGAAGAAGCCATGAAGCCAATTCTCTGAACACTTCTGGAACCCCTAAAACTAAAGGTCTGCTGTTCAAAACAGGCTGTAATTCAAATGGTTACAAAATGGACCCTCAAATTGAAGCTGACAGTCGGTCCTTCAAGTCCTTCGTTCTACTATTTCAAATACAAAGTGTTGGAATACAGAGCAAAGTACAAGGGTCACCATCCAAATACTTTTGAACATCACTGTACTTTACCACTCTAGTGGATTAGAAAGTGTGTCAGTTCCAAATGACACCTTATTCCCTGCATAGTGCCCTTAAGCCCCGGACACTTTGGGAATCACGCGTTATCTATTTCACTGCATGTATGAACACATTGAAATGCTAATTACACCAAAAGCCACTGGAGTGGTTTACACAGGAATCTGCTAAGAAAAAAATATATATCACTCTAATAATGACAGTAAGTCACATGCAAACTCAGATGTTCCAGTTATTTGAAAGAGGCTTTATATCCTTCTGCAATGGGACATTGATACCAACGGTTCTGTTGGGACCGTTTCTGGTGCCTTAGTTGACAAAATTATAAAATTAAAACGCTAATACTTACTTTGGCCTTCTAGTGCTCCTGGAATATGTCCTGTGTGGGTGATGACACCCTATTCCCTATCTAGTGCCCTAGATCTGATAAAAAACGTGCACTTCGTAGTGGCATTTCAGACGCAGTCGTAGGAAACAGCCAATAGGGACAACAGCTTATGTATACATACAACATGTCCAGGATTTGAAATTAATTGTATCCAAACACACTGAGACGTGTAAGTCAGTTGGTTCCTGGGAATTCTAAGCCACCTCTTGTTCGCTGGTAAATCTCCCACCATCCTTCAGCGGTACATGAATGGGCTACTTTGCCTCTTCTGTCGTAATGGACTGGGTACAGAGGAAAATAAAACACATGAAGGGACAGCTTAATATTCATTTGGTTTCACGGTGGTACCTGGATCTCAGCGGTTGGCTGAAGAAGGAGGGGCTAAGAAAGGCTGGGTTCAGTTCCCATGTAATGTATTTTCCATTTTTATAAAACCCCATTATGGTAACAGATGACTTTTCAAAGGTACATTTGATGCCTAAATGAACATTTTAAACATGAAGCACTAGGAGTCAATTGCCCTTGTCCATTCTGGACCGGGGTGGGATCTCTTTATGGCCCACGGTATCAGCAAATCTCCGCCCACTCAAACACGCCTGCACAGTCACCCCATGACACACGCATGCACGTGTGCATTCATACATACATACGTTTTGCTATCCTTGTGTGGACTCCAAAATAATTCATTTTTCCCAAACCTCTATCCTAATCCACAACACCATGGTTATGTACATTAAAACCTCTACATGCACACACACACACATACACATACAAACATACACATATACACACATAAACTTATACACACATACACTTGTACACACACAGACATATACACAGACACAAACACACACAGACATACACACAGACATGCAAATATATATACACACACACACACACACACACACACATATAGACACACAGACATACACACAGATATACACATATATACATGCACACACACATATACACACATACACATATACACAAAGACAGACACACAGACACAGACATACTCACAGACATACACATGCACACACACACACACACACACACACACACGCACGCACACACAGTCATACACACACACACACACAGTCATACACATACAGTATCTCACAAAAGTGAGTACACGCCTCACATTTCTGTAAATATTTGATTATATCTTTTCATGTGACAACACTGAAGAAATGACACTTTGCTACAATGTAAAGTAGTGAGTGTACAGCTTGTATAACAGTGTAAATTTGCTGTCCC
>JACXGI010017195.1:0-14824 GCA_016801175.1 Esox masquinongy
TTGGTGTCTGGTATGAAGCCTTCCTGATGATGGCCAGCGTAGTGTAATCTGTGTTTATGGAAGGCGTAGGTCCGGGAAGTAGTTGGCTCTCTGTGTGTGAGTGTTTGTGTGAGTGTTTGTGTGAGTGTTTGTGTGAGTGTTTGTGTGAGTGTTTGTGTGAGTGTGTGAGTGTGTGAGCGTGAGCGTGTGAGTGTGTGTGTGTGTGTTGGAGAACCCATCAGCTGTCTCCATCGTGAGAATCTGTGAACACAAACCGTTTCTGGTTCTCTGGGATTGACATTATTGTACAGTCTGAGCCCTTTGCTACTCTTCTGGGAGCTTCCCTCCCGAGTCTACACATGGCTGGAAAACTGGGATTCTGTTCCTCTCCATCGTCCCCCTCCTTCCAAAGTCTTGTGTCCTTAGCTTTCTGACCTGGTCCAGTGTTTCGCATCACCATATGGCCCAGCTAATGTGAACTTCCCTCTGCTTCAACCGGTGGTCTCTTATACAAAACCTTATTTCTATTCAGAAGGCTGTGTATTCAGAAAGTATGTATTCTGTCCGGCTCTACAAAAAGCATGCCAATCTGACAAGTATGAACACTTAGTTTCACCAAGGCTGCTTTCTATATTCAGGTTGGCTCCCGATGGAATCTGGCCTGAACACTGAGTTGTCCCCTAAGGGATGACACTAAATATTGCGGTAGCGTAAACGACCACAGATCGCTTGGTGACTGACCTGCTACAGGAAAGGGTGTGCTGTTCCTGTGTTTGAGGAAGAAGAACCCTCAGGCTCTACAGTACACTCATTGCTTTCTTCCCTTTTCCTCTGTCTGCCACACTGCTTCACTGTCCAGCACTATGCCAGTGATGATGATGATGATGGGATAAATGGTGCCGCAGTGAGGTAATGGCTATGATGTGCTGGCTCAGCCAGACGGTCTACTGGGAAAAAATCCCTGTTGCTAAACAACTGGCCCTAAGGCTACGTTTACACAGGCAGACACATTCTGATATTATTAGTCAAAAGGGTAAATGGAGGAATTAATATAACTTATTTTCATATCAGATTTTTTTTTTCTGATATGATTGGTCAAAAGTCCAATTTGTGGAGAAAAAAAAGATCAGAACTGTTGGGTAGCTTTATGGTTTAGTCATTCGTCTTAAAGTTCACTGGCTGTCTTTGGTTTCCAGGCATTTTGTCCTGATGGTCTTTGACCTGTTTGGCTATACCTCAGACTCACATGAAATGTTGCCATTAGCTCTGGTGAACTGGATTATAGCTAGAATTCTGTTGCTTATGGACATAATTCCAGATTGTTGTAATAACGTTAACCTTGTCTGCTCTGGGACTCGATCTAGCGACCTTTTGGTTAACTGGTCAGTTGCTTTGACCACTAGCTACATTTCTTGTTCCTGAGGGAGGTAAGGCTGCATGTAGAGACAATGAAATTTGACGACATTTCAATGACAACATTTTTCCTTCTCTCTCTTTAAAGTGTCAGTGTGGTGATTGGTGCACCCAAGGCCAATACCAGTCAGCTGAACATCACAGAGGGTGGGTCTGTGTACTACTGCCCATGGAGTATCAGCGAATCAGAGTGCCACAACATTGAGTTTGACAGTCAAGGTAAGCCATGTCTTTGGCAGACTATGATGATGTGGAACCTCACTGCCTCAAAAACATTTTCTCACTGTGTTTAAGGCTGAATTTGGACCAAAATGCGAAAGTAACGGTTATAAACTGTATCACGTCTCAATGTACTATGATACCACATAACTGAATGCTTAAAAACAAAAACGTTTGGACAAGAAGATATTTGGCTAGAGAAGTGTCACCTCTTATCGAACAGCACAGTTACCATTCAGAAATGATCCTGTTGAAATGAAATGTGAACACTAATGCATTGGGTGTGTAGTAATCAGCAGTTCTGTTCTGGTTACTCAATAGCAGCATATTGCAAGTGGGAGTTGTTCTTTTGAAAAATGTCCCCCTCCTAATCTATCTTTAAGTATATAAATAAGCGTGGATTATTATTATGTGGATTTAGTTAATCACAAATATACAGTATGTGAAGATTTGTTGTTTTAGCAGTTTTGTTCATCCAACAGCATAATGACAGCTGTCTTTAAGTTCTCTTAATAGCATACACCACTCAACATCTTTTAATGTCTTGACTAGTGACTCAAGCCTGAAAATCTTGAACTGGAAATTTAAGAGGATGGTTAGGCGCCATTAAGACGGTCAAGCTGAGTTCCCGCTCTAAGCACTTCTTAAAACCTCTGGTCCATGTCCACCATGCTTTGTGGCGGGAAGGTGATCATGTGTCACTGTTCTGCTTCACTGATCCTTTGTCTTACCCTGGATCCTGACAACATGAATAAATAGAATGATATATCTGGTTGCCCAGCTCTCACCAAAGATATTTCTTTGCACCCAATTGTTAAAGGTAAGCCTCCTGTAAATGATCTGGGTTTTTGTGAGCTCTTCAGAGAAGTAGGTCATTGTTCCAGTGACTGGACAGCTGATTGACCCAATGACCTTTACTGAAATGAGAAAAGAGCAAGTTATGGAGTGACAGATGTAGGAGAGAGAATCTGATGGCTGTTGCATATACTGTATACACCAACAGGCAGAAACTCACACACACCTGTCCTATTGCTTTTGTTACAGTAGTGTGTGTGAGTGCAGTGGGCTTTGGGACTGTTGGCTTGTTTCCTTGGATATCAAGGAGAAGTGTGCTGAGAGCCAGGGCTGATTTACTGTCCACAGGACACATTAGAAGAGAAATATTCGACTTTAGCAGATTTTCTGCTTTTTCAAGCCCCATTTAACAGCAAATTACAAGGAATCCAACTGTTGGTTGCTCTTCCTTTGTGCTTATTCCCTTTCTCTCAACAGATTAGAAAATGTGATGCACATCCTTGGCTGCTGGCCCAGGGCCGTGGTTGTCTCAGTGATGTAATGTGCTGCAGGTCGCTGGGGTGAAGGATCATCCCTGGGGAGGTTGACAATGTGTCTTTCGTTTTACTTAATGGGCTTTGAAGGCACACATTTTATTTGTGAGGAAGGGCCAATCAGCCAGAGCAAGAACATAGCAGCTCTTTCAGGATGACCGAGTAAACACATTTCTCCTTATTTGGTGAGAACATGACTCGAACTATGTGTCGGATATTAAACATGGAATATATAAGTACTGACCATTTGTATTAAAGGTATGTTTTCTTCAGGACCTTCTTCCTGGGTGTGCATGTGGTATTCCTGAGGCCTGGCCCAGAGGTCACATGTCCACTTAATTAGAACCTCCTAATTGGGTCAAAGTGGTCAGGGGAGTGCCTCCTCCACCCTTCCTCTCGACTTTGACTGAGGAGATACCCCTGCCCCGAGGGGGGCCAGCTGATGTGATGAGTGAATTTGGCCATTTGTCTCTGACCCTGTCCGCCCTGCACTTTAACCCAGGATACACACATGGTCTAAGCTCCTCTAATGGGTCTCCTAACATCCTTCAAAGGGAAGACTGTCAATGGACACACTCCAGACCCCACCACTCGGGTGACCCCTGATCTCACCCAGTCCTCCTCTGTCTTGAGAGGGACACCTAGATATGGACCAGTAGGGGAACCAGTAGTGCCCAAGGTCACTGAGAGGAAGTTACACAACATATTAAATGTCTTGTTGTGTGCATCAAGGCCGTGTTTGGCGTTGGAAATGTCTGTGTGTGACTGCGGCTGACATGCAAAGCCATCCAACCGACCTGTCTTTTCATCCCTCGATCTCGCTCGCTGTATGAACGCCAATTTAGCGTCTCTGACAGGAACAGTAAACGTAAGAACAGGCACAGAGCTTGCTATACTGTAACACTGTTGTAACACTGTCCAAGTACTATATTGTTCTGAAATGTGAATGTCCGTCACTGCTAGTATACATGGTTGCCATGGTAGAGTGTCCCAAACATAGTCCTGTTTGGCTTGCTTGTCGACTCCGTGTCACCCCCCCCCCACACACACACACACTCTTTATCAAAACAGGGGCCCCTGAGTTGGGAAAACAGGAGGAAAAGTATAGAGGGACTGTGAAGTCTGCAGATTACTGCAATGTAGTTAAAGAAACATGCCTCTTAAGTCTATTTAATGTGTTGGGTATGTTATTTGTGGTAAAGACAAAGCGTGTCTTTCCCACATGATGGAGGAGCACACAGATGTAGCACAGTAGGAGTCATGGGTGCCTGTCAGTAAGGGCTTCAAGGACAGTCTTGTCATGGTCGTAAGGCACTGATGTTATTAAAGAGCCCTGATCCCTACTGCTGTCTCCAGACAGGACCGAGCCCCCTGAGAGAGAACAGCGAGAGGAAGGAAGGGCCGCAGAGAGAACAAGAGGGAGCGCGATGAAAGAAAAGTGGGATAAAGAGAAGACGAGGGGAGTTAAATGGAGGGAGAGACAGGACAGAAATGTTATTAGAGTGTGTCTGAGCAGGGATGACTGAGAGGTTGCTAGATGGAAGCCGAGCCAGAGTGCTTGTTTTGTTTGGACACGGTCCCCCGCTTGTTCCTCCTTCCCACCAGGACATGGAGCGGAGCAGAGAGCTCATGCCTGGCTGGGGAGAGCCAGAGGCAGGGGCAGGGGCTTGGCCACAGGGGGGCGAGGAGGCTCATGCACAGCCTGCTTTCCTCACGTCCACAGATCACAAACTCTGGCTCTCACCATCAGGCCTCCTTCTCCGAAAGACAGATGAGGCCTCGCTGTAGTGGGAACTGATACCTAGGCAGGGGTGTGGTTGGTGGCTGGTTCAGTATCTACATGCAATTTGTTTGGTCCGAGATGGATACTTGCTGTTATCTGAATTCCAAACAATAAGACAACTTGTTCCAGGATGTTAGAATGTATTTCATTTCTCACCATAGCAACACAGATGTTGCATTAGTCTTGCCAATAAAACATCTGGTTAGACCCTGACACTTCAGGCCAGCTGTCCTGTCACCTGCTCCTGTCCTGTCACGGAGGCTGCTTCCTCAATGACACCCTATTACGATTACTGCACTGTAGGGCTTAGGGTACCGTTTGGACCTCTGTCAGACTACATTGGAGGGAAGCTCTGGGTTATAGGCCAGGTGGCCAAACAGGACCGGGTTCAGCAAGGTCACTGAGGGCTGGCCGGGGAACATTCTCAGGTTGAAATCTGAACAGTAAGGACAAGCGCCATATGTAATATAAGGCTATGACGAGCATCAAATACCATCAAGTTGTACTCTGTTTCTTTCTGGAATGTTCTTAAAAACTGAATGTGTTTGTGTTTAATGTTGCAGTATGTAATTCCTGTTGTGCCAGATGGCTTGGATGACGTCTCCTGGAGCTTCCAGGAGAGGAATTGCATGATTCATATGGGTCTTGTTTTTTCCCTGTCATCACTCATTCACCCAGACTTTTTTTCTACTAGGGGACCGCACCGTCACTCTGAATGAGACAGACTACCAGGCTGAATTCAAGTCCCACCAGTGGTTTGGCGCCACTGTCCGTTCCCACGGCGACACCATTTTGGTAAGGCAACCTTCTCAGAGATGGGGTGGGGAAAGCTGGTTATCTTTCAACTTTGGTTTCTACATTCTGTACTTCTCAATTGTTCAACGGTTAAAACGACTGGCTTCAATGTGAAGGGTTTGTGTATGTCCAGACCTTTAAGGTCTTTGTCAGTTAAGATGCCTGTCCGTTTTTTTTTCTTTTCTGTTTTTTAGGGACGTGACCTAGATTGGATTACATTGTTACTTTGCTCCAGATGGAACTTTGACCTTTCTGAGTCTCCATCGATTTCACCAAGGTGTTGTTGTATCTGAAAGAACAACTTTTATCTCTTCTGTCCCCTTTTAACCCTTCTATAGGCCTGTGCTCCCCTCTACTCCTGGAGAACCAAAGCAGACACTCCCCAGTCAGATACAACAGGAACCTGTTACCTCTCTGTCAAGAACTTCACAAAGTTTGTGGAATATGCTCCCTGTCGCACAGGTAATCCTTTTTTCCTATAAGAAAACCCTTTCTGTCCTTGTGCTCCCAGTTAACATCACTCAATAAACGACACATTCCCTCTATATCTATCTTTCTCCATGCCTAGTGATAATACAAGTGTCCCACACTACAGGTGACTTGTGGCCTACCTCTGACATAGCAGCTGTCCACACAGCAGGCTGTTAGACCGGGGTTAAGTACTGTGCCCGAGGGCCAAGCAGTCGGGATGGATATGGTCTCAAGTGACACTACTAAGTAACCACTTCCAGAGATATCGCACACTAACTGTGGGGAAACAATTGACCACCCTCAGATGCAATCAGTCATGTTTTCCCCCTATTGACTAAGTCTTTCCTTACTGCCGTAGTAATGGCTGACACTGGCTTGATTCTGTTTACAATGCCCACTTGACCCATTCTGTCATTGGGCTCCACAGGATCCAAGATATCTCTACACTGTCTGCTTCCTAAAATATTGGTTTAATAAAAGGCTTTCCTGTTTAAAACTGATTTATTGACCACTTCCTCTCTTCATTTCAGAATTTAAGGATGAAGGTGGCCAGGGTTACTGTCAGGGGGGATTCAGTGCTGATTTCACCAAGGTAAGACTCATAAACAAACTCTCTGGGTTTTTCGGTTTTTCACATAATCAGAATGTGTACTACATTTTCTCAAAACTATAAACACATTTGTGAAAACTCATAACCCTATTGATTAAAACCACAGACCTCTCAAGCAAAATGAAACATAATACTCAAAACCCATATGATCATCATTTCATATAAATGAAACCTGGCAATGAATACCGATTCCTTACAACTGAGAGGAATTTCAAATTTTAAACAGTTTTATAAAAAGGTTTTCATGATTTGTGTTTAGACAAGCATTTTCACAATGGCTCAGAAATCATGGTCCACCGCCATCAGCTGGTGCCTTGTAATTCTGCAAAAGGAACATTTATGGCTGTAAAAATCTCAGCCCAGCTTCCCTTCGTTGCAAAGACTTGATCTCCCATTTCTCTCTCAGGATGGAAGAGTGGTGCTTGGAGGTCCAGGCAGCTTTTTCTGGCAAGGTACAAGGCTTTACAACATACGCGTTGTAGCAGCATGATGACGTTCTTTGTGTGAAACCTGGGAGGATCTTTCCATTCACTCCGTCTCCTCCTTTGTGTGTCTTCTTAGGTCAGGTGATCTCCGCGGCCAAGGAGGAGATCATCAAGGCTTACTACCCAGGGTACTTCATGCAGTCTGTGGAGGGACAGATCCAGACCAGACAGGCTCACATCAAATACGATGACAGCTTCCGTGGTAAGACTTTCCCCTCTCGTAATTCTATCAGTCTTTCAATCTCCTTACTTTCCACACATGCTGGCTTCCTGTCTCGTGAGTACCTGATGATTAATGTTAGGAAACATCACAACAACACCTCAAACCCACTGACCTCTGATATGATATGTAGATGCACATTCGTTCAAAGTGTATTCCTAAATCCATAGTTTGCTCTTTGAGGGTGAGGAAAGTCAATGAGTTGTGAAATATGAGCGTCTGCCCTCTCTTGTGGACTTTCAGGTTACTCTGTTGCGGTTGGAGAATTCACTGGAGATGAGGTGGAAGGTAAGACCAAAACAAAGACATCTGTACCAGATACTTCTACAGGCCTGCCTGACAGAAAACCATTTAATGGTTCTGCATATTTTCTGTACCTGAAGTGAACTCGAATTGAACTCACCTATAAGATTCTGTCCCGCTACCAAGATGGAAAGACTGTGCTCAAATTCTAAGAGTTCCAGACTGTGGCTGTGACCTTTGTGATATTTCCCCTCCTAAATCTTCCCTTTTTCTTTTTTTTCCACCATGTCTGTGCACCTCAGATTTTGTGGCTGGGGTCCCAAAAGGAGGCATGCTCGGCGGTTTGGTAAGATCCTCATCACCGCTGTTATTTTGACAGGATGCTTGGGAGGACAGTAGGCTTAGGGAATGAAGCAGAATGAGATAATGGAAGTACCCATAGATGTTTGGTGAAAGTGGATATGATGCAACACAGTGTCCATATGTTGGACTTCAGAGATTTAGACCATATGTTCTTTGTGTGTCTGTTCTCTGCAGGTGTCTATTTTCAATGGCATTGATCTGAAGTCCATGCTAAACATTAGCGGTGATCAGGTGAGCCACAACCAAAATTTAAATCCGATTTTGTTTTTTTTACTTTGAGATGATTGTTGTGGCGTCGTTTATCTCCTCAGCACAGGAAGACTGATGATATATAAGCAAAATACTTTCCTTTACAAGTTTCTGTTAACTGTGTTTCAAGCCCTGGTTTATAGTAAAGCATAATTTCTTGGGGGAAAAAGGGGTAGAAGCAATTTTCCCAAAATGAGAAGGATTTTTAATGCGAATGGAATGGAAATAGCATAAGCACCTTTTAATTGTGCTGATTGCTTCAGCTGAATAACTACAATCATACATGCATTTGCGTACCAGGGAAGCCTGAAAAACTCTGGAAAGTTGTTTCTATGTCTTCGTTACTTATGGGTTATACAGATGTGACATATAAGACCAAAATAAGTTATACGAAGCAAACAGTCTCTTTACATGTATTTCTTCCTTCTCTCTACTGCTGGATCTCTCTTCATTCAAACAGATTCCTCTTTATTCATTTGGCATGACCCTTGGATCTTTTTGTAACTGAGATTGTGATCTTCTAGAGATCTGACATGATGCACTCTGTTCTCAGATGGGCTCTTATTTTGGGTATGCTGTGGCCACCGCTGACATGAATAATGATGGGTGAGTACAGTAAGAGGCTAACACGACTTACAGCTCATTCTCACCAATATGTTCTCACACATGAGCTGGGTGGTGGCGAGTTCATTTGTCCAATTATGTTATGGAACATTTTGAGAACACATTTTATGGGAAACCTCAGTCGATAATGAAGGGTGAGTATGAGTCAGTTCTCTAACAGCAAGCACCATGGCATTCTCGCATTTTTTTAAATGAGGTAGGTGGTGATAAGATTTGGATTTCGGGACCATAAATGACTTATTGGTTACCTCAGGCTGTGTCTCTATTAGTGTGGAGAAACATTATTATTTTTTTTTAATTGGCCACCTTTGACAAAGTGCTCCTCCCTCTTTTCCTCAGCATGACTGACGTGTTGGTGGGAGCTCCCATGTACATGATCCGAGGGTCGGATGGTCGCTTGGAGGAGGTGGGCCGTGTGTATGTGTACCTGCAGCGTGGAAACTTGACCCTCGAGTCAACCCTCAACCTGACTGGGACACAGGTGTTTGGGAGGTTTGGCAACACCATCGCACCTCTGGGAGATCTCAACCAGGATGGATATGATGGTACGAGATGTGCCCTTAGTAATTACGTTTTCAGGAATGAACTCAGAGGGGGTTTCAGAAGAGTTTTTTGAACGGACAATTAGAATCTGTACTGTTCTCTGCCACGTATGATCTGTCACTATATTGGTTCCGGATGCGCTCTTAGACACTACTTTGTGGGTTCCTCCCAGCAGACCTCATCCAGCCTGTGAGTGACAGGGTCTGGATGGATGGCCCTTTAAAATCCAGCGCAGTGGTTTTTAAAGGGTGGTTTCTTTCTTGGCTTTGGTTCTGTACGCCCTGTAGGGGGTCTCTCTTTGAACCCTAAGGGGTCTGTGGACCATCCTCTCTCACAAAGCCACCCTCCACATGGCCTTGGCAAAGCTCAACAGAGAGCTTGACATGTTGTCAATGCACCCACACTGCACTGAATCTGTCATGCTGATTCCCAAGTCAGTCCCTGCAACCGAACGGAGCCTTTGTGCCAAAGTCATAAGTATGTCCAGCAGAGCGTTAGAGTTAAAGCTATTCCCTGATGGAGGGAATTTAGTTCCAACACCCTGAAAACACATTGTAAAGTATGTTCAGGGGTTGGTGCAATAAGGGCATTAACCCCTTAGCTTGTTGTACCTCACACCTCGTTTTCCCCTGTTTTCTCTTCTGATTGGTAGATGTGGCGATCAGCTGTCCTTTTGGTGGAGAGAACCAGCAGGGATTGGTGCTTATCTACAACGGATACGCTGGTGGGCTCAAGGACACACCTTCTCAGGTTATAGTTGGCCAGTGGGCTTCAGGTATCATCCCTGCCAGCTTTGGGTTTGCTGTCCGTGGGGCGAAGGATCTGGACATGAATGGCTACCCAGGTCAGTGACAAGACCAGTGCATTTATAAAATCATTGCTCACTGCAGATTGCGCATGTTCTTATTGACTTTGTAGTTCAGTGGACATGTGGACTTTGTAGTTCATGTACTTAAAATGTCTTTTCACCACAGATCTTATTGTTGGTGCTTTTGGAGTAGACAAGGCCATTCTGTACAGGTAATTTGAATTCATAACCGCCTACAATCGGTCAAAGTACTGAGTGATGTATGATAAGTGTTTAGAGGTTTACCCAAAGGTCCACCGCCATTTAACTTTGGCCTTTGCTCCATCTGTTGGACAAAAGATCCCGGCCCATTGTCAACGTCAATGCCTCCCTGAATGTCAACCCCAAGATGATCAACCCAGAGGAAAAGACTTGTTCAGTCAACAATGGGAACACCACAATACCTGCCTCCTGGTAACTGTCTAGTCTCCAAAGCCTGTATTACAAAGCATCTTTGAGTAGGAGTGATGTCTTCTCATTCAGTAGGGTTTGAAATTCATCTTAGATCAGAACCCCGTACTGAGGATTTGTGGATACAGGCCCAGACTCCATTAGTTTAGGGTGTTGTCTTTTTGCTGCTTTGTTTACACATTGCACAACACCAACAGGAAGGAGTTTCCTCAACACTGGTGCTACGTTTTAATAGGACAGGAAGTCCCATTGAGGTCATGTCACACACAAGATGAATTATTTATTTGGGAGACAGCCAGTCTTATCTGGCTGAGGTGATGACCTGTTTTCACAGAGACTTCTTATTCGTTGAGAGGACCAGTATAAGTGTAATAATATCCTGAATAAGGGCATTGTGGATATTGGCCATTTTTCCGTCCGTTAGAATGTGCCGCGTGGTTTTCATTACCATCCAAAGGGAGAGGAAACCGAACAGAACAGGGCTGCTTTGCTCTCTGGCTGAGCAGCTCAACATGCCTGACACTGTGCTTGTGTGCCCCCCCCCACGCACCGTCTCTAAATCCATAAAGGAAACCGTTGTAAACCCGTGTCTTGATTACTCTGCGTTGGCAGGTGAGGGACGGATTGGGGTGAAGGGACGGAGGCAGAGGAGGGGTCAGGGGGTTTGGTCCTGGCTTTTGAATGAGATATTGTTTGAGGGATCCCAGCTGGGATGCATCAGAATGTGGAGACACATACACAAACAGGCCTTCAGACACATGAGCAGAATGTACTGTAATTACCGCACAATGTCTTTGGTTTCGCTCCCTCCTATCCTGTTGTTCCCTTTTGTTTTGTCACTTTGTCAGACTCTTGGAAGCTGTGGCTGATGTCATTAGGGGAGGCAGGGAAGAGGAGAGGGGAGGTAGAGAGCTCTGGACCCATCCAGATGTCGAAACTGACTGCCTGTTGACTGTCGGGATCGCGTTGGCCCTCTTTAACTAAGCCATTCCGGGCTGGGGCTGTTTCTGGAGATGTCTGTTTGACATTGTTATTCCTTATTACTACCCATTCCACCATATCATATAGTGTTCCCTGTTATTAACCAGGTTGGAACTTTTCAACATGACTTGTCATGTTAGATCTTGTAGACTAGGACGGGAGAGAACATTGTAAGGGTAAGGGTGTATGTGTTGGCTTGGTGAGTTGAATGACTCTACATGTTTTTGTTGCGTCTCTCTGTTCTAAACAGTGTCAACCTGAGTTTCTGCCTTGCAGCCGATGGAAAGTACCTCCCAAACAACCTAAGTAAGCCAACTGTCTATATCTGTTCCAAATATTATACAATGCTATATCAGAAGCTCTCTATTGGACACAAATATGAATTTATATAGCCAGTTATTGCACAACATGTGTTGAATGGCTTTGTAGTTGTGTAGTTCAATTGTTCTGTATAGTGTTGGACTTTGACAAAGTGATGAAGAGCTTTGTCACTTCTGCAATCCACACACATGCTCTGATTAAGTTAAGTTCCAATCAAAGCACTATGCCCCTATTTGTTCATACACAACACCAAAAACAAACTAATTACCCCTCTATACATGTAGTTACTGTTTTCCATAATGGTAAACTAACAACATAGTCTGAGATCTGTCTTTTCTGTACAGTATTCCCATGTGTTTTTACATCTGATCGATGGTGACCTACAGCACATTCACTGTGTGTGTTTGCGTGTTAGGCTTCCAGATTGAGGTGCTGTTGGATCGAGTGAAACACAAACAAAAGGGTGGGGTGAAGAGGGCTCTGTTTGTAGACTCCCAGCAGGCATTGCTTCAGAGGACTGTGAGGGTGCCGAACGGAGAGGCTGTGTGTCACCAAACCAGGATCTACCTGAGGGTAAGTCTTCGTTAGACGCACACGCACTTCCACTAAACTCTACCCATGACCTCCTAATAACCCTAATTCCAATTGTAACTATTACCCTAAAATTAAAATACTGAAAATGGGCTATTTGCTCATTTAATTGTCATTGTTTTTCTATTTTGACAGAGATTGTGTATATGTTGTAAGTCATTTAGCAAATGCTCTTGTCCAGACTGACTTGCAGTAGGGAGTACATATATTTTCATAACTGTTGGCACAACCCCATATAACCCTGGGGTTGCCATACTCTACCAGCTGAGCCACACAGATACGCCCCCTTTTGTGCTCAGAGGTATTGTAAAATATGTGAGCAGGTGAGCTGATCCATTTATTTCCAATTAAGCTTAGATTAGGGGCAAAGTTCTGGCCCGGTGGTGTGGTCAGCAGTGAAAGCCGCTCAGTCAAGCAGAAGTGAGCTGGGGAAAATGGAAATCTGTTCTGCTTCTGAATCTGTGCCATTTTTGTCACCCAGTCAGTCACTCAGTGAGTCACCCAGTCAGTCGCTCAGTGAGTCACCCAGTCAGTCGCTCAGTGAGTCACCCAGTCAGTCGCTCAGTGAGTCACCCAATCAGTCGCTCATTGAGTCACCCAGTCAGTCGCTCCTTCAGTAATTCCTTTCGACAAAGAAATAAAACGCCACCCCTTCAGTTGAAGAAATCCTCCCTTCGGCCCTCTGACTGAACTCTCTCTCTGACTCCAGGATGATAAGGAATTCAGAGATAAGCTCTCTCCCATCGCCATCTCCCTCAACTTCAGCCTGGATCCCAAGGCCGAGTTTGACTCCCACAACCTCAGACCCATCCTCAACTACCAGACCTCCGAGATCATTGAGCGAAAGGTATTCCACTACACGCGCCCCCTGACCCCCGTCCCAAAGCACAGCACACGGCCCTCCTAACCCTGAAGGACTCCGTCGAATTAACAGCCACTGTAATCTCCTGTGGTGGAGCACGTTTTAATAAACAAGACGTAGCCTGAAGACGTGGCTGGAAATCCATTCATTCAGTCAGAACTTATGGTGATGTTTTCACCTTGAGCAGACCTACCCCCCTCTCCTCACCCCACACCCCCTCAGACAGACCAGAGCTGCTCTCTCATATTTTCAAACTGCTCTGCTGGGAATGCGTCCAGAGGGTCTGGAAAGCAGTTTTCAACAAGAGAAATGTGAGGTGTGTATGTGCGTGTGTTTGGCACGATTTGACTGCCCCTCCAGGAATAGCTGCGTTCGTGCCGGCTTTATGGCCAAGTTGAGTGGCGGTTCCAAGAAGGTGCCTTCCGACCAAGGGGTCTGCGATCAGACCGGCACGCAGGGTTGACGGATATTTCTGGGTGCGAACGCTTCACACACAGCGTACGGACCACGTGCCATTTGGTGGATATTTCACTACTAAGTCTATGGTGTCATGAGTGTTTTCAGGTACCCCCTGTGGAGAGGCCAAGTACCCCTAGGGGGCCAAGTACCCCTGGTTGGGAACCACTGGTATAGAGGCTGCCGGTGGTGCAGCAATAACCAATAGCTGAGTACTGCACCCTTATCTGTTTGTGGTATGGAAACGGAGGTGGGGTGGTCCTTCGGTTGTGAAAAACTGCCTACATATTTCATTGGTCGTGAACACACTGAACACCATTCACATGAGGAGGGGTTTTATTCAATATGGTGTCGTGTTATCACACTGCATGTTGTGGTCCGGTCGGTGAGTCAGAGAGCTCTCTGATAACTCCGCACATTTCACATGTTGCCAGAGCGATCGGAAACCACGTCGTTCTGAGTGGATGCTTGGCGTTCTCTCGGGTGAACTCCTGATCTATTCCACACTCCCACTTATTATCCCCTGATCATTTAGGACGGTGATTGTACGCCCAAAAGCCGCCTTACCGCTGCACGGTTTTCACTGTATCGATACAGGGACTCATCAACTGGTCTGACTCCTGGTGCCCTCTGTGGCCTGCTCGCTCTTCATCTGGCTTCTCTCTATCAGTTGTTTTGCCGCAGCCAGTATAAGAACCTAAATAACTTTCCCCCTGACTGATTTTGTCCGAGGGCCAGCTGCTCCCTGAGGGGGCGCTGTGAGTGAGCTGGTGGTTACTATGGTTACCCCGGGTGTTCCTTAATTAGAACCCATAGCTGTGTAATGACAGGGGAGGCGCTGCGCTCGCTTTCTAATCTCCCCAGGGTTCTATTTATTATATTCCTCGTCATCTGGAGCCTCGTGATCATCACATTGGGATGGACTCACACAGGGAACTCATTACCTTCACCATGTGGGGCTTTCCCTTGCAGCACACACCCGCACGCACACACGGCAACCGTCTGCACGCACACACGCCAACCGCACGCA
>JACXGI010017196.1:0-14818 GCA_016801175.1 Esox masquinongy
AGACAACGCTGCCTCCATCACCGACTGGCCACCAATAGACAATTGCACACAGAGAGAATCTGTGTGTGTGGTGGGTCAAAGCGTGCTTGTATTTGTCACGTTTCAGAGATGCCCAAGTGTGTTATAAATGTGTGTGAACCCCCTAAGAGAGTGGGGTCAGTGGCAGCGCCACTGGTCAGGCATTATTGGGCACACAGGAGGAATTAGGGTGCCATCAATTAGAAGTCCCTTCAGACTTCTACAGTATAGAGACCTAGTGGTTATGGGGTCCCATCAGACATCTACTGTATAGAGACTTAGTGGTTATGGGGTCCCATCAGATATCTACAGTATAGAGACTCAGTGGTTATGGGGTCCAATCAGACTTCTATTGTATAGAGACCTAGCGCAGTTATCACCAATTAGCGGATTCCGTTCCGGGTCCAGACCAAGCGATGGATCAATTCAGACTTCGACAAGTTTCATAATAAATAATATTGATGGAGCTTCTCTTTTCTCAACGGGCGCAGTTTAAACAGCACATCGAGATGGGATGGTCCAGACAACTGTGTTGTTCAATCACTTGTGTCTAGGGCTGTCACGATTATGTCATTTTAGTTGATTATTTATTGTCGCACAAAGAATTGCGATTAACGATTTAATTGTTTATATTGTAAATTGTATGCCGCTATTATAGTGTAAGCCAAATAATATTGTAGGCCTAAAAATACAGGTGATTGATCCGGAAATGTTTTTTTTAGATTTGTGGTGTTTGCATTTTTGAGTGCCACCTTTCTGGTGCAAATCCATCAATTCGCCTCCCAAAATTATTGGGCTCACCTCGTTCATTTTGCTTAAAACCAAAATACGCCCTAGGTAGTGCAGTTGTGTTTGGTTATGGAACTACCCTAAAATCAATGTTTTTAACGATTGCTGTACACAAAATGCAACCGCAAAGCAATGACAATTACATTTTCCTATGCATCGTGACATTCCACCTGTTGCTCTGCTGCAAATATTACAGCCTAGTTTTTTTTAAATAGCCTCCTTCACAGAGCAAAATGTGTTTTAACACTCAGTTAATTCAGTTAAAAATTAGGAAGAGTCCTTTTATTTTCAAAAGTTAATATGCAATCGGACAACAGATATTTCTATCCATGCATTTGAATGCACATTTTCTAATTAGGAAATATGGATTGAAATTACAAAAGTTGACTTACAATATTAGTACAAATATTTTACACACGCTTGAGTGTTTTTTTTCTTTGTGCCCGACCAGTCTGTTTAACTGTCTCATCAGAATTCTACTGTATAGATACCTAGTGTTTATGGGGTCCCATCAAACTTCTACTGTATAGAGACCTAGTGGTTAAGGGGTCTCATCAGAATTATACTGTATAGAGACCTAGTGTTCATGGGGTTCCATCATATTTCTACTGTATAGAGACCTAGAGATTATGGGGTCCCATCAGACTTATATTATTTTGTATAGGTGAGTGAATTTTTGGGGTCTGCAACATAATCATAAAAAGTAATTTCTACATTACCAAGTCCAAAAAATAATTTTATTTCAAAATAACAATAATTTGGGCCTGTTTTGGCAGACTGGGCCACATGTTGTCGACTACTGGTGTATAACACACACACACTCACACGGGCTCCTTTGAACATTCCTCCCTGTCAGCTGCCGTCAGGTGATCTAATGCCCTCCCACTGCTAACATAATGCTTTGTTTCAACCTCAACCAAATGAACACAACCTATTTACATCCAACACTTTACACATTCAGCAGAACAGCACAATAACTACTCCTCTCTGGCCCAAACCAATACCAACTCAATCCACACAAGGTTCAAAGACAATTTACAATAGTATTAATGCCAAATAATACAAGTATATTACATGAGGGCTTTAATACTGATATTATTTGGAAGTGTGACTCATCCTACATGTAACCTTCCTTCACTAGATAACATTAACCCATGATGGCCCCAAACATATACACGTATCATGTTCATTTATGTTTTTTCTAAAGCGATTTTTTTTATATGGATTATGATTAATGTACATTAAGCGAGCTACCAACACAGGTGACATCAGCGACCAACAGTGGCGACATCAGCGACCAACAGTGGCGACATCAGCGACCAACAGTGGCGACATCAGCGACCAACAGTGGCGACATCAGCGACCAACAGTGACGACATCAGCGATCAACAGTGGCGACACGAGTGACCAACATTGGTGAGACTTCGACACTAACATTAAGGGGGAATAATGAAGAATATCTAAGATTTGTCCAAGTTCATAAATCGTTTGAAGTAATTGTTGGACTGTCTCTCAATGCATGCAACTCTTTTACTCTGGGAAAGCTGGGTTGAGCTAGTGTGAGTGCAGTGTCATCTGGTTAAATTACTCTCCCCCACTAATGTGATTTGATAGAACCTGAATGACAATTATCTACATGAAACACAAATGTTCTGTCACAGCGAAAACACAACATTGGGGAACCTCTATCAATAAATGTTTTGGGTTTTAAAGTTTTCTAACATCTCTAAAACTTGTGTTGTGCAGTGAGCCCAGAAAGACTCCAATTCAACAACAGGGGAACCAACAGGAGAGTATGAATGTTACCATCAGATAGTGAGACAGAGCAGAGCAGGGCTCAAAGACTGGGGATCTGTTAACATGTTAACTTATTACAGTTATTATGCTCTCACACTCTTTGCAGTCCCTTGGTCCCTCTCTCTCTGTGCCCCTCGCTTTCACTCTTTGTCCCTCTCGCACTCTTTGTCCCTCTCTCACTTTTTGTCCTTTTCTCCCTCTTAGTAGCCAGTGATGTGAAGCATAGCCTCTTGGACCAGAGAGGAGATGTGCTAACTAGGAAAACAGAACAGGCAAAGTAGGAGAATGGGCTGACTAAGAAAACAGAGAACGGGCTAGCTAGGAGAATGGGTTGACTAAGAGAACAGAGAACGGGCTAGCTAGGAGAATGGGCTGACTAAGAGAACAGAGAACGGGCTAGCTAGGAGAATGGGCTGACTAAGAGAACAGAGAACAGGCTAGCTAGGAGAATGGGCTGACTAAGAGAACAGAGAACAGGCTAGAGAAGGCAACAGCAACACATGCCTGCCAGACAATAGGATCCATTATTCAGCCCCTCTGCCCGAGATGAGTATGTAACTGCCTCCCCAGGCAGCTAGCATAGTCCTGTGATCACTACACCATCACCAAAGATAGCACCAGTCCTGTGACCACTGTACCATCACCAAAGATAGCACCAGTCCTGTGACCACTATACCATCACCAGAGATAGCACCAGTCCTGTGACCACTATACCATCACCAGAGATAGCACCAGTGCTGTGACCACTATACCATCACCAGTGATAGCACCAGTCCTGTGATGACTACACCATCACCAGAGATAGCACCAGTCCTGTGACCACTATACCATCACCAGAGATAGCGCCAGTCCTGTGACCACTATACCTTCACCAGAGATAGCACCAGTCCTGTGACCACTATACCTTCACCAGAGATAGCACCAGTCCTGTGACCACTACACCATCACCAGAGACAGCACCAGTCCTGTAAACACTGTACCATCACCAGAGATTGCACCAGTCCTGTAACCACTACACCATCACCTGCCATATGCTCAAACGAGTCTGGTCATAGGATTAACAACATCAATTTCATTGTAGGAGTAATGAATGTATCTTGACTCCTGTCAATCTTGTCATCAACTCCTGGTCAAACACACAGACACCATCCAAGCAGAGCAAGCCCTGTTTAAACGCCGAGACAATCAGCCCAAAGGTTAACCATAACTAAGGCATGGTAAGCAAAATAATGCTACAGGCGTGTGTGTGTGTATTTGAAGATTCTGAGTATGTTAAAGGGCAGCAGCACCCATCTGATTTGGCTGTGTTATGGAGCAGGCGTGATATGGCCAAACGAGACCAGTCTTGGAAGTGTGGTCTAATGTGGTGTGTCTTGGTGTAGCAAGGACACGTGTCAAAACCTCAAAATCTCACCCGAAACCAGAAATAAAGGAAAGCTGCACTATTAGCTAGAGCAGCAAAACAAGCTTTGTTATTGATATAAGATTTAAGGTCGAGGACCCACCGCCACCCAGGTGAAGGTGTATGTAGCTACTAATTCTAACGAAACCAGGGAATGGGGAATGTGAGGTGATGGTAGCTAGCTGGTAAATGCTAGCGACTGGCTACATAACCAGGAAATATAAGAGCTACTCAACACCACTTGTCGCGAGTCGTACGACAGCCCGCTTAGGTGGTAGTGTCTGATGTCATCTGGCCATCTAACGTTATAGAACGGACTGGAAGTGCGGTTAGCTTCAACTTTGACAGAATTTTGAAGTTCAAAATTCGTTTGCACATCTTCCAATAGCAGACTCTTACTGTAAAAGGTGAAATGCAAATTCCACTATTGGGGCTAATTATTGTTGTTGCTCGATTCACACGGGTCGACATCACGTGGCGTCTGGTCTATGTATTGGCGTTGCCACCCCATATATGGGCAAGCTAGGACATGACTTGTTGACATTTTCAAACCCAACTCTGTATTACGCAATCATTGGGTACTTCTCGTTTTCAACATGAATGAAGAGTTGCTTCTCGCTACAGTTGCTGTTCAAGTCCTAGTATAGTAAACCATGGATGATTTAGCAAAGCGTGAACATTATTTTGTCCAGTCCTTAAAAGCAAAAGAAGACTACACAGGTTTAGCGGTAAAGGCTAGCTACGGTTAGGTTAAGGTTACGTTAACAGTTTAGGTCAGGTGGGGTTAGGGGAAATGTATTTTTAATGGTCATCAATTGTTGTTCCTCTAAAGTGAGAGAGTGAGAGAGTGAGAGAGAGAGAGAGAGAGAGAGAGAGAGAGAGATGCTAACTACAAGGCATGTCAATCATTGTATTGTGCCTCGGATCACACAGTGGATGGACAGACAACACAACAGAACCAGACGCTTTGCCAGAATACACACATGGTTGAACTTAGCACATCCAATCCAACAGCTTGCACACTTAATATCACTGCTCTTAAAGCGTACAAATGTTGGGATGCTGAGTAGCACATCAACCGCTGACCAGGATCAGTGATACGCATGGATATCGGCCCTTTCCAAACACCGCCATATTCCCTAGATACTGCACTAGTTTAGATAGCAGCCAATAGGCAATATGTACAACAGTGCACGTGAACTGGTCACCTGAGATAAAGGGTTTCTTTGTTTGGCACTGTTTGGTACCATTTTTGGTGGGTACATTCCATTCACAGCCCTGTTTACCGGTTAGTTGAAGTGCTCCCATTTTGAACCATTCCATGTGTTTTAAAGTATGGACTCCTGGTGAACAAATCAAGTGGAACGTTAGACCTGCTGCTGGCTAATAATAACATCAACTTGAGTTGTTATTAATAGCCACTTATATCTTATATATCGAGTCATTCTCATACATTTCTGGTCATAGGTGTAACAACATGAATCTGGTCATAGCAGTAACAAAATATACCTGGTCATAGGAGAAACAACATGAATCTAGTCATAGCAGTAAGAACATTAATCTCAGTCCGGAATACCAGAAAAAGAAAAAGCTGATTTCAATATATGCTCACTCAGCTATGCCTCACAAGTAGTACAACAAATGAACCAGTTTGGAAAACAAATTGGCAAAGCAATTCAAGCACAGCCAAAATGAAGTGATAATGCTGCATTTCTCAAAGCCACAGAACTGTTTTTAATATGTTAATGATGGACAGGTTAACCATTTTTGTAAAGATTTATTTATTTTGAGCAGTAGATCTCCACCGGCATTTTGATTCAGAAAAGGTTGGTGAGCACTATTGTAGAGAACAGGGCCTCATTTCGAATGCAGACCTGTTCTTTGCCATAACAACCACCCACCCTCTTGCTTGCCAATTTGCCAGTTTCAGTAGGTAAACAAAAACTGGTCTGCCGGTTTGCATGCGTCGGTTGGCCTGCTTGCGTGAGATCCTGTAGGAGAGGTTAGAAAACCTCTTCTGAAAACCAACAGCACTACACTGTGGTGATATTTAATCCACGTTTCACCACTGAGCACCAGAAAAGGGACTGAGTAAGTCAGAGAGGCAATTGCTTGGAGCAATTGCCCCCAGTTAACACTGGGGGGCTAACGTTAACACTGGGGGGCTAACACTGGGGCACGGATGAACCAACCAAACCTCATAGGACATGGATGAACCAACTACATTTCATCAGTGGACCAACTCAACATTATAGTGTTTGCACTAGTTCTAGGCCCCCTCCTCTTTAACCACTAATTAACTCGACTCATGACATAACCTTGCATGGTCTCTCCTATCGCTGCCATTCCAATACTAATCTCCCTTCCCGCGTTTGACACCCAGGCAGCTGACATCTCTGCTTGGTTTTCAAGCTCAACCTCGACAAAACAGAGCTTTTTCTCCGGGGGAAAGATGCATCCTTTGAGTTTTTCTAAACTCAATGCAAATCAATTACACTGCTGAAGATCTGAAGCTCTGTTAAAACCATTTGTAATTAGGTTAAATATTGCATGCATGCTAACTTTGATTATGACATTATGCCAATGAAGACAAGGTGAGTAAGTAGTTGACATGTCGTAAACCGTAATCAGCCTACTGCCAAATTGTAATCCTGCATGTTTAGAGTGCATGTAAACATATTCACAGGCTCAAGATATTGCAAAGACAGCAACTCACATCAACAGCAACTACGACACATCACATCGGTTGAAAAGGTTCAGATAACAATAAAAACCAAACCAAGCATCTTCCTGGTTGATTAATTGAAAGGTAGGCCTAAAGCTTGCAGATACCAAACATGTGCTAAAAAATAGAAATCTTTTTATCCACAGAAAACATCCCATTTATATTTTTTCAGAAAATAAAACATTCTAAAACTCTTAGAACCATTGCGTGGTGGAAACAGTTCAGTTATTATTTACAGGACCTTAATAGAATCTACCTTATAAGATCTACCGGTTTAAAAGGATCAATCAAATCATTGGACTTACTATTGTGCACAGTCGATAAGCTGGTACTCGTTGGATCTCTCAAAGCATGCCTTGACTCCCTCATCATCCCACAGCTTTTTCGCATGGTCGAAGAACTCCTGGCCGGGGGAAGAGAAGAAACAGGGTTATCGGCTAAACAAAAATCAGTCAATCAACTGAGCAATCACACAGATTGAAACCACTTGGATATGCATGCCCTTACCATAACTCTACCCTGACCCTAACACCAACAACCTTACTTTCATGCCTAAACTTAAACTGGCCCTAAATCTAAACTGAACCAGTGAGGCCCAACCCCAACTCTCATTCCCAGTTGGAAGTTAAACCCAAACATTTGTTAAATCTAGTGTAGACCACCAAAGAAAAACCACATGTACACATAAACATGAGTCAAATACACACTAACAAACAAACACAAACACACACCTGCCTCCAACCCCGGCCTTAGAGCAACCTGCCGTCCAGTATCCTGCCTCCAACCCCGGCCTTAGAGCAACCTGCCGTCCAGTATCCTGCCTCCAACCCCGGCCTTAGAGCAACCTGCCGTCCAGTATCCTGCCTCCAACCCCGGCCTTAGAGCAACCTGCCGTCCAGTATCCTGCCTCCAACCCCGGCCTTAGAGCAACCTGCCGTCCTATGTACCATCCTGATCTGAGCAAATACCAGGTTCTTAAATCAGAGACACAACCTGATCAAGCATCACGTCTGCCCATCTCTCTCTCTCCCCGTTTCTCCCATCTCTCTCTCTCTCTCTCTCTCCCCCTGTTTCTCCCCATCTCTCTCTCTTTCTCCTCCTGTTTCTCCCCATCTCTCTCTCTGTCTTTTCTTCTCCTGTTTGTCCCCATCTCTCGCTCTCCTCTCTATATTGACATGAATGGAGGGTTGCCACTATCTCCACCTGTATGTCTGTCTGCCTGCCTGTCTGTCTGCCTGTCTGTCTCCACGGTATATCAATCCTAATTATCCGTCTGTTCTTTCTCTAAGAAACACTCCTGCACACACACAGATTAATGCATGTTGGCGTTTTTGAAAGAAAGTAGACATTTCTAAATCATCTATATTAATTTTTCCCTTTTGTTAATTTTATACCTTTTTTATTTTACACCTGCTTTGACACTATCAAAAAAACAATAAAGCCCAATGAATTTAAATTGAATAAATGGAGTGATAGAAAGTGAGATTAAGAGAGAAACCGAGAGACACTGAGGGAGAGAGAGAGCGAGAGATACTGAGGGAGAGAGAGACCGAGGGAGAATGAGAGACACTGAAGGAGAGAGAGAGCGAGAGAAACCGAGAGACACAGAGGGAGAGAGAGACCGAGGGAGAATGAGAGACACTGAGGGAGAGAGAGAGTGAGAGATACTGAGAGACACTGAGGGAGAGAGAGACCCTAAGGGAGAGAGAGACTGAGAAAAAGTGAGAGACACTGAGGGAGAGAGAGAAAAAGTGAGAGGGAGAGACAAACAGACAGACGTAGACAGAGAGAGACAGAGGGAGAATGAGAGACAGAGAGAGGGAGAAAGAGACAGAAAAACAGAGAGAGAGAGAGAGAGAGAGAGAGAACCAGAGACAGAGTTAGAATTGAATTGAGACACATAGAGCCTGGTCTGACTCCTCTGGGTTGTTCTCCACAGAGCCGTGTGACACCAGCCTACTGAATACATGCAGTGTTCCTGCTGCTGCAGTGCCTACAGAGATACAGATAACACAGTTCACTTCCAACTACTGATGCTCATCTCCAGCCGAGAAATTACAAGAGTTTTCCCTGAAACCAATCTCTGTAAAGTTTTGGTGTCCTAACCTCTCTGCTTGTAGACAGCTGTAGCAGTGTTATGCAAATTTTCCCTCACAGAAAAATAACAGTTGCTAGTATTGACTGTATTATTAAAGTAATTTTTAATCATTTTTCACATTACAAATAGTTTATAATAACAGTAATAGAATCTTCACAATGAATAACATTTAACAGACAATTCAATGGTTTCCAAGCTTCGAACGCTGATCTGCTGGTGTGAAATGGCTTGGAACCACTAAGCCAGGAGTCTGTGGCTATTGGGCCGAATATGGCTTTTTAAAAATCCCCCTTTGGCTCCCTGAATATTTATAGATTTCCCAACAAATGATTTATTGTTTTTTTATCATCAGAAATAGTGGGAGACCAAATTAAAAAAAGTATTCATGAATGCTAAAACTTAGATAAGAATGTGGCTAAAACATTTCCAAAAGGTTCAGACAGTTAAAAACCTAACTTCTGGACCATCCAGGCAGATTGGACAGGGTTAGAGGGCCTTCCCTGTGCATTTGTCTGTTGATGGAAATATATACTTTTACAGTAAACGCAGGAGTTTTGAATATCAGTGCTAAACTAGCGTACACAATCTTCTGGAAGTATTCAGACACCTGTACTGCCTCCACATTTTTGTGTTACAGTCTTAATGTAATTTAAGTTATTAAATGACGTATTTATCAATCTACTCCCAAGACCCCACAACCACAAATATTTTAACTGTGATCCAATTCATGATGACCTTGCCTCTGCCCTATTCCCAGTCAAAGATCTGAAACATGTCCTCCAATATTGGCCGGGGTTGAAGGCAACCACTCAGCCAGCCAACCAGTCAGCCAACCAACCAGCCAGCCAGCCAGCCAGTCAACCAACCAACCAGTCAGTCAGTCAGTCAGCCAGCCAGCCAGACACCCAACCAACCAGTCAGTCAGCCAGCCAACCAGCCAGTCAGCCAACCAGCGGTTTAGAGAAACTTATGATAGCCATCATCCCTACTTGTATATAGACGGTAAATGATCCACATTAGATAACAGTCACACAGTGCACAAACACACACACATTAATGTGCACAGCCGCACCCACACACAGGCCCACACACACGTGTTACTCCAGTTATAGACTACAGACAAATTTAGATAAAAGAAAAAAAGAGAGGTCGAGACTGGAGTGAGTAGAGATAGCAGAGAGACTGGAAGAGAGAGAGAGAGAGAAGACTTAAGAAAAAATCTGCCCTACCTCCCCCTTAATCCACCAAACAGCAAAAGTATGAAATCATTAATAGACACACATCACACTGCATAAAAGCTTCATCAGTACAGACCTTCAAATGTAAGTCATTTTACATTTTAAGTATTTTAGCAGACACTTATCCAGAGCTATCTTCAGTAGTTAGTGCATACAATTTCATACTTGTCCCCTATGGGAATTGAACCCACAACCCTGGCGTTACAAGCACTATGCCCTTACTAAATGAGCGGCAAAGGCCCAATAAACAGGCGTAGTATCTCGTTCGAAGATTCTTACAAGATTCTGTTTATCATACATTTATACATATTTTATGAATCAGAATAAAAGAGATATAAGAGTCAAACCAGAATCTGGGGTTTCATCTTTTGAATGAACTCCAGTTGAGTGGTATGAAGCAAGGTCTGTAAGACGGATGTCAACAAAGCATAGCTAGCATGCTGAGTGGACTGAACTTAGGCTATTTATATAGATGCTAGCACAGCATAGCTAACATGTTGAGTAGGCTGAAGCTAGGCCACCTGGACGGATACTAACACTACATAGCTAGCATTTTGCGTTGTCTAAAGCTATGCTAGTTGGACGGGTGCAAACACAGCATAGCTGTCATGGTGAGCTGACTGAAGCTAGGTTAACTAGATGGATGCTAACACAGAATAGCTAGCATGTTGAGCTGACTGAAGCTAGGCTAGCTAGACGGATGCTAAAACAGCGTAGCTAGTACATTAAGTTGGCTGATGCTAGGCTAGCTAGAGGAATGCTAACACAGCATGAATAGTATGTTTAGAAGAGCATTGCTTTTTTCATAGACAACATTTGTATTAGCTTATTGTTACCATATTGTATGAATTGTGTGTAGGCCTAAAAATCATGGATTTACAGCAATGCTTACTGCCAAAATAACCACTGCAAATTGAACGCTTCTGTTACTCACTCAAAACTTTCCTTTTCAACTTTTTTGGAAAGGAAAGAAAAAGGTGCAGTGGTCTTTAAATTTTTTCCGGAACTGTATATGCATAATTTAGAGTATTGTTGACAGTGGTGAAAAACGTTGTTTCAGTCTGTTCCTCAGAAATCTTCAATGTGTTCCATTGAATAATAGTTAGTTTGAAGGAGTTCCCCAGGAATGCCTGCATTTAATAGCTTTGACCCTTGCCCGCAGAGGAGTTGAGTGTACCTAAATCATGCCAGGAGCCACCAATACACAACTTCACTGAAGTGGCTCAGCCAGAAAAAGGTGAACGTCCTACAGCGGCCCAGTCAAATGTCCTGATGTCATGCAACTGAGAATCGGTAGCACTATTACCACCCAATCGACGGAAAGCAAATGTCCCAAGGAGAATGGGCCAAACTCCTTTCAAAGTTGTGTGCAAAGCTGGTACCTAGCCCCAGAAAACTGAAGCAGTTATTGCGGTGGAAGATGGCTCAACAAAATGTTAATGTGTTAGGGGGTTGAATGGTTCTGCAAGAAACATGTTTCAGTTTTTTATATTTCTTACAAATATTTCCCAACATGAAACTATTTTCACCTTACAAAAATTTAATTTTGCCTAATATGGGCTCATTTTACAGACCCTGATAGATATTTGGTTGCAAGGCATTTCAGCATGGATTTTACTACTGATGGTTTTCGCATTTTAACTGGTCTACCGTGTGTGATTTTCATATTCATTGGCTAGATTCTGCCTCATGACCCTGAGGAAAAGAGCTTCTCAGAGGTGCTTCTCGTGTGCTTCCTGTGTGCTTCCAGATGCCATAACGTGACGATACCAATTTCCAGGTTAAAACACCACTCACCTTGTTCGTCCATTTTGAACAGAACAAACAAGATACGAGTGTCAGCAGCACTTTCTCATCGTTCCCCTTTTCTTATCATTGACAGACATGCCTCAAAATGTTTTGCAACAAAAAACAACAAGCCCTAGCAGTCACTCTCTGTTCCATTTGCAACCTAATGGACACAACTTGTGTCATGTCACAAGTAGACAGAGCCTACCCTAACAAACATACTTCCTTAAAAACAGACAGAGCCTACCCTAACAAACACACTTCCTTTAAAGTAGACAGAGCCTACCCTAACAAGCACACTTCCTTTAAAGCAAACAGAGCCTACCCTAACAAACATACTTCCTTTAAAGTAGAAAGAGCCTACCCTAACAAACATAGTCTTGAGAAAACATAAACACACCCTGGAAGGTATCAACCATAGATATTGGAGACTTGGTCTGGTTTGGTATTAACCATATGGGTGTGTGGTTACACATCATGCCAAGATCAAAAGACCCATCCAAGGCCCTCAGAAGAAAGTTTATTGATGCCCATGAGTCTAGGAGGGGTTACGAAGCCATTTACAAGCAAATCAAAGTACGGAATTCCACACGCCGCCAGATCATCTACAAATGGACAAAAATTCCAGACCACTGGCAATCTACTGGTCGTCTCACCAAATTCAGCCCAAGAGCTGAGCGAAAGATGTTCATAGAAATCTCTAAGAACCCCAAGGTAGCATCAGGTGCACAAGCCTCTCTTGCCAGAATCAATGACTAAGTGCAAGAGCCAACTGTCAGAAACTGCACAAATCTGGCCTACATGGTGGGTCAGGAAAGAAGAAGGCTCTGTTCTGAAAAAAGAATATCAACATACAACTGATGTTTGCCAGAAAACACCAAGGTAAAGACCAAAACTACAGGTACAATATGCTCTGGACAGATGAGTCAAAGGTTGAGCTGTTTCACTGCAATGGAAGATGTCATATTTGGTGAAAATGAAACACTGCCTTTGAAGTGAAAAACCTCATACTACCCATAAATCATAGTGGTGGTGGCATTATGGTTTGGGGCTGCTTTGCTGCCTGGCCAACTTGCCATCACAGAGTCAATCATAAATTCCGTACTGTACCAAAGAACTTCTGAGGAGACCGTGAGGCCATCTGTCAAAAATCTGAATCTGAACTGAACATGGACCTAGCAACAGGTCAGTGATACGAAACACAAACACAGAATGGCTCAAAAAGAAAAAATGGAGGGTTATGGAATGAGAGTCAAAGCCCAGATATCTATCCTATCGAAAAGCTGTTGAGGGACCAGAAGCAGTCTGCACATGCAAGAATGCCCTCGAACATGACGCATTTAAAGCAGATCTGCAAAAAAGAGTGGGAAAAAAAACACTGTAGTTGTTGTATGACATTGACGAACAGTTACAGGAAACAGCTACTTGTCAGCCAAAAGGGGAAACACCAGCTATTTAGGGATTTACTTACTTTTACTGCATTATAATATTACATTTCTGTAGATTTTTTTAGTAATAAATTCTGGGAAAGTATAATCATTCATTGTAATTTGTTAAACCAGGTTACCTTTATCCATCAACAGTGTTATATTACATATCCATATGTCCAAATTTGTAAAAATAAAATAAAATACAAAAAGACAACTTTACAGGTGTAAATACATCTTAACATGACTGTACTTCCCTCAAAGCAGACAGAGCCTAGTCCACATTAATCGTTCAAAGTGGAAAGACAACAGAGCCTAGTTTGCTTTCCCTACTTCCTTAAACAGTTACTCAAGGTCACAGTGGGGTTAATATCTGACTTTAAAAATGAGGGAAAGAGAGATCTTAGAATAAGGTGTACAGACCAAACATCTACATTTCAGACACTCCCACACTGCTAGAAAAATCATCCTGCTGCTGAAGGTAATGTTAATTATCATTTTTTTGTAGGGGTTGATGCATTTATCATTACAACAAATCTTTAAGCACAGTTGGTAGAGCCTGGCTATTGCAATGTCAGGGTTGTGTGGTCAATTCCCACAAGAAGCAAATAAAAGAATGTAAGCACACAAAACCAGGATAAAAAAGTATGCTACATTAATTAAATGTAAATTAAATAGAAACGTAAATAAAATGTGGGTGGCTTCCTAAACCCTGAATACATCAGAGCCTGGCAAATATGACTGCAACATCACAATGACCAAATTAAGACACATCATCGGCCTCGGGTAAACGGTTCACCAACCCAACGAGAGTGCACTCCAGCCAGGCTCCGATTCACGGGTGAAAGGCTGAGAGCCGGTGGCACCGGGAGACAAAGCAGCGATGACATGGCTGAGTGATGCGTCGATGACAGCTGGGGACACGGTGGCACAGAGACACGTGTTGTTCAGATACACATAGCCTGGGAACTAGTCCTCCTCCGTCCCCAAGGCACCATGCCCCAGCTCACACACAGACCCAGCCACAGAGAGACGGACCAGTCACACACAGTCACATAATACTGCACACATATGAGGCTTTATTGTTGCTATCATATCTCTCCGACCTACGTGAGGAGTATATTTTACTAATGTTGTATCTCTCTACCCTATGTGAGTCTGATGTATATTGTTTAGACCACAGGTTCTCAAACTATGGGGGTGCTCCATTTAGTAGATATATATTCAGTGAAATATTTTCTGAGGTGTTACGTGGTCTAAAGAGTTTGAGAACCACTGGTTTAGACTACAGAAGGTATACAGCAAACCGTCAGGGAACACATTTGAACGTGTATCATTTGTACATATATATTTATATAGACCTATAAATTTACATGTACATACATTTATAAAAGGTAACACAACCTGCATATACACACTCACTTTCCTCCAGCATCATCGTCCACACACAATGCAATTGTGTGTGTCTGTATTTGTTTTTGTGCGCGCACACACACACACACACACACACACACACACACACACACACACACACAC